>RJWT010047552.1:0-11299 GCA_004365215.1 Cuniculus paca | reverse complement strand
GTGCAAAAGTTAAGTGTGTGACTGCTTTACTTAATGCAAAGTCATAAAGAAATACTGCCTACACATGTAATTCTTTCTCTCTTGGCAGTGCTGGGGAGTGAACACTGAGCTCCGTTCCTCAGCCCATTGCATCCCATTTTAAAATCTTGAGGTTTGGTCTCGCTGAACTGCCCAGGTTGAGCCTCACCTTGTGATCCTCCTGCCTCAGCCTGCCAAAGTGTTGGAACTGCAGGTGTGTGGCTCTGACCTCAGTGCTGTGCTTCAGAACAAGAATGCCTCTCAGCTATTCATAGGCGGGCTCTTGAAAGGTGGCTGGGTAGTGGGGGTGCTGTGCTGAATGGAATCAGTTGCTGGTGAGTGTGCTATTTAGAGCCAGGCCCTAGGGGGATGCCGAATTTCCCTCCCTGGCTCCTGCCTTCTCTGTCTCTGCTTCCTGGCAGCCGTGACTTAAGCATCTGTCCTTCGCCCAGGCCCTCCTGCAATGCCTTATGTATGTTATGCAGGGCAAACAGGGCTGAAATTTTCAAACCTGTCAGCCAAAATAAACCTGTGCTCCTTTAGATTGCAGGCACCATATATTTTGCCTCATCGACAAAGACAGTGACAACGATACCCAGCTCACAACTTTTTAAAAGATACTGTCGATGGTGAATAAAGTAGGATACATGTTGACTTAGTTTCTACATCATCGTATTATTAGGTAATTCCAGTACCATTTTTATTAATCTTAAACTGTGTCCTATGTGTGGGCTGACACCGTGCCCAAACATGATTTAGTCTCGCAATAGTTCTCATAATACTCTTGGTAATATTTCATTATTATCACCTCCTCCCTTATTGGGAACGGTCTGGAAATTACTTTTTTAATAAATATTTTTCCAACTTCACGTATCTATTGCATATTGAGGCTTAGTATTTTCTGATGACCTGCCTGTTTTATGTCCTGTAGGCATTCACAGATCTACTCATAGGATTCTTGACTGCTGTTCCAAAAACTGTAATTGCTGGGCTGGAGATTTAGCTCCAGCACTTTCCTGGTAAGCGTGAAGCCATGAGTTGGATCCTCAGTGGAAAAACAAAACAAACAAACAAACAAACCCCAAGAAAACCGTGAAATTGCTTATTACATAAGAAAAAGAACTTCATGTTCTGCTCCTTCTATTTGTCATGTGTTATTAATCCCTGAGCATCCTCTATGTGGTCCAGTTTTATAACTCACATAACATTGCAGGTAACGGACCGTGGGGTGTCTTTAACACAGAATATTTCTGAAAGGCTTCCAGCAAGTGTCAATCCATATCTGTGGTTCTCCTTTTCTGCCTCATTGCTCCCAGTAACAAGCTCCTCTACAAATGTAAATTTGCTCTGTCAGTGTTTTAGCACTTGTTTTCATATGAGTTGGTTTTCTTCAACAAAGAATCAGAGAAGAGATGAGTTGTTATGAATACCAGTTTTTCTAGCTATAGATTACGAGGCTGTGGAGCAAGTTTTAGTCTTTTACCTGAGGTCTCCTGTTTTTTGTTTTTTGTTTTTTTGTTTGTTGTTTCTTTTTGGCAAAATAAACATGAAGGCAAAAATCTAGAGAGAGTAAAGAAATGCATTTGCATGGCTGCTCTGGCAGTTATGTAGAAAATGTGATTTAGAGGGATGCTGAGGCAAGACGATCGTGAATTCAGTCCTAGCCAGGGTATCTTAATGACTTAGGCCCTGTTACAAAGTGAAAAACCAAAAAGGAAAAAGAGTAGCATGAAAATCTGTTTTTCTACGATTTGAGATGTTTTTGTACCCTTTCTCAACAAACAGGTGTTATTTTCATGACTGCTTTTCCCTTTGTGAGTTCTCTGATGTGTTAAATCTATAAGTATATTAATTATGAATCGTTGATGTTATTCAAATATAGTGTTTGTTACTTTTTGTCATTAAACTTTATTTAAAAATCAGACATCTCATAAGAATGTGAATGAAGCAAAACTTACCTATTCAAAATAGTACAAAAAGCTGGATACTGTGTCCCACACCAAGGCCATACCCTGTACTCATTATCGCACACACATACACACAGACAGAGAGAGAGAGAGAGAGAGAGAGAGAGAGAGAGAGAGAGAGAGAGAAGACAGCAGAAAGAAACCTTTAAAGTTGACAGAAATGTAGTGTATTTTTCTTTTCTAGTGAGTTCATAGCAAGTAAGGTACAACAGAAAGTAAGCAGATCATCAGTAGTCCATCTAGAATGTTAGGACATGCAGGTCTGTTTTAGTAAGTTGGTTACACAGAAAAGGAGAGAGGCATTAAAGCTCTTTCTTGTGTTGCAAACTGTGGAAGTTTGGGTCAAAGCAGCACCTCCATCTACTGAGTGAAGAATTCATGGGTTTCGGTGGCAAGTGTGTGTGTGTGTATGTGTGTGTGTGTGTGTGTGTGTGTGTGTGTGTGTGTGTGTCTGGGTAGGGGTACAGTGCTGGGGATGGAACCCTGTGCCTTTTGCATGCAATGGAGAACATTACGACTGAGCCACATCCCTGGCCCCATGACTATTTTTAAAATGTTTTTTTCCCCTTATTTTTATTGACACTTACCTAATCTGTATACATTTTAAAACTTTGTTACATTTTTTTCCTCAGTGTGAGTAGACTGCCAGTTCTGGAGAAGGGGCTTAAAGGGCGGATGGCTACTTCCTACTAAACCCTGGGTTGGTTGGTTGGTTGGTTTGGTTTCGTCTTTTTGAGACAGGGTCTCACTATGCAGTTGAGGCTGGCCTTGAGTTCACTTTGTATCCCAGGCAGGTCTCGAACTCGCAATGTGATCCTCCTGCCTCAGCCTCCCGAGTGCTGAGATTACAGGCGTGCGCCACCACACCCGGCTTAAACCCTGGTTTTTCATTAAGCTTGGTCATATTTAGACAGCTGGAAAAAGAAAACAGTAAGAAGGCAATAGACAACACTTTCTGGCACTTCCGTTTTCTCTTCATTCCAACTGGAGTAGGTCCTGGCTTACTCCAGCTCTTTTAAGCCTTTCACGTCCCGTACATCCTCCGCGGCTTGGCGCAGAATGACATCCGGGCCTTTGGTCTTTTAGTTGCTGGTGGCGCCCCCTTCGGCAGTTACTTTCTTTCTCGGAAGGAGTAAGGAAAGGTCTGTGGAAACCGCGAAAGCAGGTAGGCAGTTGGAAATTGCAACCCCGAAAGACAGGTTACGGTCTCAAGAGATCCCATAGCTAGGCAGCCTCTGAAAGAAAGTCTACAAAGTGTAATTTATGTGTTGAGTTTTCTCTCAGGCTTTCTGAAAATGGTGGATGAGTAAAGTACAGGTAAATTTACACGGAATCGTTTGAAAGGATTGGGTTTCAGTCTGTAAAACGTAGCCTGAGTGTGGGTTCTGGAGAGCACGCTAACGGAGTCGAGTGCCTGGTTCTGTCTGTGGTGGTTTTAAGTACGCAGGTGTTGGGTTTTGGGAAGGAGAAGTCGGTGAAAGAACAGCGCCATGGGAGGAGAAGGGAATATCGCGTTGCGTTTTGACCGTCCTTGTGGCTGTTGAGCTTTCTAGTGTTTTGCTTGACCCACGCAGGCGGGTATTTGTGAAGTAATGCGGGGGCGCCATTTTGTCTGCAAGCCCCCCCCGCCGCCGCCGCAGCCGCCGCCGCCGCCGCCGCCGCCGCCGCCCTTTAATGGTTTGGTATGCTTACAGGAATGCGCTGGTAACTGAAAAATGTACGAAGGAGTCTTCGATTCCGTGATTAAAGGGTTCCACTGTTAGTCTTCTGATAGTCACAGTTCAGGCTTCCTTGACGGAAATCATGAAAATATCGGCATTTGTTGTAAATTATCTCAGTCTAACTGTTGCGTGTTAAAGTCTGTGGTGAACTTCGCCGTTTAAATGTGGCTCGGAAAGGCTGAAATTCTGTTTTTGCCCTCGCGGCTTTCCATTTTAACGTGTCGTGTAAAGCTTTGACCAGAACATTAAGGGACATGGAAGTATTTTGTGTGTAGCTGGTAAATGGGAATAAATACGGGCATATTCAAACTTGTTGATTTTTAGGACTTCGCGCTTGCCAGGAAGGCGCTTAGGCCGCTGAGCTAAAGCCCCGGCCCCGTTCTTTTTGAGACAGGGTCTCGCTATGCAGTTCAGGTGGGCCTTGAGCTCACTTTGTAGCCCAGGCTGGCCTCGAACTCACCAGCGATCTCCTGCCTCAGCCTCCCCCGAGTGCTAGGATTGCAGGCGTGAGCCACCACACCCGGCTAACTTCCAACTATTTTAAGGTATACGTTTTATGCACATTTTGGCTCGTTTTATGGATGTGTTCAGAATTTTTTGTTACTTGAAAAAAAAAAGTTTTTTTTTTTTTTTTTTTTTTGGTATAAACCATTGTCGTCCCTTCATAGAATCCTGTCTCAAAACAAATGGGACTGGGGAGCCTGGGTGTGTGCCTGATGGTGAAGGCTCTCGGTTCAATACCCTGTACCACCAAAAAATAATATTGTGTATTTTCATAGTTCCAAAAGAGTACAGTTTTCTTCAAAAGGTGCTGAAAAAAAAAAGGTATAGAGGTAATATTAGATGTATTTGGCTAAATTTAAACAATTCTCTATTAATATAGTCACATATATGCATTTTTCTCTAAACATAGTGCCTTCTGTCCTGTATCTTTTTTTTTTTTTTTTAGTTTAAATAAAATTACTCGAAAGAATTGCAGTGGGCTTTCTCGTTTTAATTTCAGACAGAATTTGAATCAGAGACCGTAAATAATGGGACTGTATTTTAGGTCAGACATGTTACTAAAGCAGAAGAAGAAAACACTTGTGCCCAGACAGGAGCACTCGCCCCTTCAGCATCTCTCTTCCAGGCCTTCTCTAAGCGCTTTGTTCCCTGTTAAGTTTGTGTTTCCTGGGATGATGTAACTAACCTTTGGTCCGTTTTCCCCCTATATGCAAAGAAGGTGCCACTCAGTGTAAACTTCTTGGTCCAACAGTGTACCTCTAACTTATCCTAGCTCTATGCAAAGAAGGTGAAACTGAGTACAACTTTCTGTCCAGTCAACTGGTGGTGGGCGATCTGTTTTTGTACCTCCCACTTGGTTGTATAATCCTACAAAAATGCTGCTCCTGGAGCGTTGCGGGCTTGCCTCTTCGGTGAAGCACCCTAGCCGAGCCCACAGGCCTTAGTAAAGGTGTACACTCGCCTCCAAACCTCGGGTGCCATGCTGTTTTGTTGGTCTTAGTCTGCTGCAACGCTTACTGTCAACTGTTAAGGGGTTCTAGGAGCTGTGAACTCCTTTTGTGAGCTGTTGACAGTTTCCCTGAGCTCTGACACTTGCGGTGAGCTGCAGCCATACAGCGTTTGCTGCAACATTACAGGGCTCATTCTTAAAGAAGAACACTTAAGATGCTAGCCTGTGTAGGGTAGTTCAGGACTTGTAAGCACATTATAATGAAAATTGATCTCATTGACTACTTACAGCAAAACGATGGAAGCTAACTGGGCTAGGAAACTCTTCATAGGAGGCCTCAACGCAAAGACCAAAAAAAAGACTCTTGAAGCGATATTTCAATCATTTGGACCCGTAGAGAAAGGTAACTCATGAAGTCCAGAGAGTGTGTGCCCTGGCTCGTGTGGGCATGCATGTTCGCTGTGAAAACCCACTAAGTTTAGTCTTTGGAAGCCGAAGTAAAATGTTTACCATGAAGCCTGTACGCTTTGTACAGTTTCTTTTTAGTAGAGTGGTCATTTATTACAGTGTGTGATAGGTTTCTGCAAGCATCTGCTACTGAAAACCAAAGCAGGCAACACTAAAGTGCTGTTGGGCTTGGATGAGGTAGACCGATTATAGTTAACTATTGCTGATACTTAGAACAGCATAGTAAGATGAAATACAAGTTAGGGGGTTTCATTTATAAGAAGTTGATGCTGTTCCTTTTCCATCTAACCAAATTAGGCATTCTTATGAGACATTGTGAAAGCACTGCTTATTTTGAAAAGTTGAATGTTACATAACACATCACATAAATTAAAAAAAGTTTCTTATGTATCACAGTTCTTTTGATAAAGGATCGGGAAACCAAGAAGTCCAGAGGCTTTGCTTTCATTACCTTTCAAAGACCTGTAGATGCTAAGGCCGCTGCCAAAGAAATGAACGGAAAGGTAACCATCTATTAATAATATCCTAGGTATATTCAGCAAGAAATAGCACTTGTAGAGTTTTTGTGTTATGATTAGGGCTGTGTAATGTCACACGAGGCACAATTCTCTAGCTGTTGGTCTCCATTTTGTCACATGATGGCTCAAAAGTGTGATTGAAATGAACATGTTAGGGCCAGAGATTTATTTCAGAGGCATAAGGGCCTGCCTGGCAAGCGAAAGGTTGTGAGTTTGATGCCCCTTACAAAAGGAAAAAAAAAAAAAAAAGGAAAAAAGAAATCAGTATGTTAAGTAACACACGTTAAATCTCTCTTGTGCTCTACTCTAGGGTACTTCTTAGTCTTGAAGGAGACCAAAAATTTGAAAGCCCCATGTAACATTGGTAATAATGGTTATTCTTAACTTTAAAAATGGGCCAGTATTTGTAGAAAAAAATACAGTGTAGTAAATGGAAGCACTTTTTATGGGCTAACAGCCTAAGAAGGCTCTTTAAAGAAAGAAACTCCCTTATTCTGGAGCGAATGTACCTGGAAAAGTTGTGTTTGATCAAGATTTAAATTCAGATAGATAGTCAGTTGCAGACAAAAAATGACATGGACAAATTGATGAAGGTACATCCGAGTAAGTACTTGCATTTAACCCAAATACTGCTCTTCTGTCTTTTAAAAGTTTTGACACTGAAATCAGAGTGATTTTTGTAAAAATGTCTCCCTTATGGTTTATTTTATGCTGCTGGGTGAAACCTTAATTTTGATGCAACAATCTCAGTCCTTCTGTATTTTAAATTATAGAAATTATGTGGTTCTGATAGCTTTCACATTTTTCTGATTTTCTTAGACATAAAATTGTTTAATGTTGAAGTTCAGTTCATTGTATTCTAATTCTGTTTCTCTTTGGCTTCATTTATTTTTCCTTACACTATTCCTTTGTCTTATTCTCTGAGTGCTCCCCAGTATGCTAGCCTTTATTTTAATCCATTTATTTATTTATTTATTTATTTATTTATTTATTTTACTTGTCTGTAGTTATTTTCTCTTTACCTGGCTCACTCATTTCCCCTCCAACCTTAGAACCTGAGTTTGTTATTTTTTCCAAGTCTTTATACCCTCCTATTGTATACGATACGGGTTTCATGCTCAGTACACATGTATGCTGTAGTGTGCGTTGTTAGATTGCCTTCCACTTACTGTGGTATAGAAATACAAATTGCTTGTATTTATGCAATGCAAGCTAAGTTCTTAATATATCGGAAACTGTATTTTACTTTTTTCATGTTAAAGTTTTATGGAAATTAAACATTTGATTTGGCTGGTTGTTGTGCATTAATTATAAATTTGACATATTAAAAGAAACCCTTCACATTTCCTTCTTGTTATCTAACTTCTAGCTAAAGAAAACCTACTTGATGTATACATTACTGCTAAATTCTTTCATCCAGCAGATATTTCATTTTATTTTACTATTTTATTTTTGGTCTTTTTGAGACAGGGTGTCGCTGTGCGGTTCAGCCTGGCCTTGGGCTCACTTTGTAGCCCAGGCTTGGTCTCGAACTTGCAGTGATCCTCCTGCATCAGCCTCCCAAGTGCGGGGGTAACAGGAGTGCGCACCACGCCTGGCTCCAACAGATATTTTAATCACTGCATATTATGTGTCAGACAGTCATGCAACAACTGGAGCAATGGCTGTGAATGGGTCCAAATAAATAGTCCCTTGGGTGTCTTTATCTGTGATGAAAGTAAGGAAATATAAAAGAAAAGTTTAGTAAATTCTCCTGTGCATATGAATAGTAAGAAATAGTTATGGGTTTAGTTAGAGCTTGCAGGGAAAGTAAACGATGTTATTATATAGAAAAGTCATGCAGTTCAACTGCCTCCCATCCTGGGAAGGAAGCAGACACAGTAAAGCTGAGGAAAATATTTGGGGCTTAGGAGTAGTACAAATGCTGTGTGGCTGCTTTTATTGGAGGAGGGTATATATTTATCAGCACTCTTGGTGTAGATTTAGGGACTCTCAGAAGCAACAAGAAGCCACCAATATTTTTAATAGAGGTATTATGATGTGAATTATGTTTTCAAATTGCTTTCGCCTCCAGAAAAGAAATTATTGAGATCTTTTGTGAGACTGAGACATTTAAGCTATCTGAGAAGGAAGAAGTTCTATTCAACAAGGAATTTTCTTAAAAAAAAAAAAAAAAAAGGGAAATCCAGAAAATACTAAAGGCAATCACGCAAGGATCCCTCTTAGAAAATCAAAATAAAGTTTCATTCACTCTAGAGTAAATTAAATTCAACAGATGATACCGCAAGATACTTTCTGTGTTAAGTTTTAACAGAGCAGATAGTGAATAATAGAGAAGCACTAATATGACTAGTCCCTGTTATAAATGCCTTTGGGTAATTTAGTACATGCTCATTTTTTCAGATATGCTTGGGGCCCTAAAATATTTAAGAGTACCAAAGAAAAAATGAGTTACACAGCTTATACGGAAGATGTTACACAATCTCTCACATGACGTCTGAGGTCTTAATGCATCTCCTGACGTGTCAGTCTCTTCTTAAAAATCTACAGACATTTAAAGGAATTGTAATAATGCACATAGTTTGTTTGTGTCTGGTATTTAGTGCAAGGTGTTTTGAAATGTATGATACTTTGGCATTGTAAAGCATATAATCATTACAGAAGAAAATGCTTTAGGGAAAATTGATTTAGAGTTTGATTACACTTGCCGTAAAAGTGAGTTAATGGCATGTGAAATGAATCCCTTTAAGTAAAATTTGAGATAACACTATTGCTAATATACTTGATCTTTTTAGTCTTTGAATGGAAAAACAATTACAGTAGAACAAGCCAAGAAACCACCTTCTGAAAGTGGTAATAAGCGAAGACAACCACCTCTCTCAACAAACAGAGGCCGTGTGAGAAGAGTGAGGCGTGGAAGAGGTGAAAATGATGGAGCGAGACGGCCTCCTTCACACGCAGGACACTTGGGTAATGTTTTAAACTACAACAATGCAACCGTGGGACTGAAAGTCAGTGCATCCAAATAGACAGAATCACGTGTGCTTTTATTTAATTAGGTTAGGAACAAAACAAACAAACAAACAAACAAAAAAACAGACACTCTTAGGAATAAGATTGCTAAGTGCTCTTGAATTGCTTTGCAAGAATTGCATGTCTGAATTCGTTTAAAAACCTCAGTGATCTTGCTATGAAATACTATAAATTTCAGATGGTACAGCCTCTACTTAACAGCTACAGGGATATTTGCATTCACAGAACACTGAAGTACTTCTGGGGGTTACTGGAAATTGAATTTGAGCTTTTCTTACTGGGATACATTCTGAGCTGTTTTTAATTTTTATTTCTGAGACAGGGTCTTGTTAAATTGTTAACTTGCCCAGACTGGGCTGAAACCTATGATCTTCATGCCTTAGCCTACCAGCGTGCTTGAATTACAAGTGTGTACCTCTTTCCCATTTTACAACTTTCTTTTGTTTCTGAAAGATGTCTCCAACTCCTCATAGTGGCTGCGTTATGAATGTGTATGTCTCCGTTATGACTGAGAAGAGATTGAATCATTAAACATAGGTTCAAGCACTATTTTCAGAGATGTCAGTTTTTTGTTTTTGTTTTAAAATTAAAAGTCCGTAGATGAAGCTGGGCATCATACCCATAATCCCAGCATTCTGGGAGGCTGAAGCATCAGGATCCCAAAATCAAGAGGTGTGTGCTGAGCAACTTAGCATCATAGCTAGACAGTGTTTTTTAAAAAAGGAAGGGCTGACTAGAGGCTCCACGTATGGCTTAGTATGAAAGCCCTGAATTTAGCCGCTAGTACCACACATTAAAAAAAAAATAGGTTTAACAAATGTGCATGACTTTGATGAGCCATCTGATTATTGAAAGTAGTAAAATAGGTGCCAGTTTTAACGATGAGATACAGTGACACCTTGGTTACCGAACATCTCCAAGCTTGAACTTTCACTACTTGAACAGCAAAGCTCCAAATAAAAGAAATCTGCTCTGTGTTCATACCTTTGCTCAATATGTGAACTGAAAATCTGGTTTGAAAAAGGCTGTGTGGGCCCGGACAATGAGTCGGGCGTGGAGTCTTGCCATGGATACAAAGGGGTAATGTTTCAAACTCAGTGCTGCTGTCTGTGGTGCTTGTGTTGGTGGATTAAAACGTTTGTCATTCTGCTTTTTGTTGTGCTTTGTTTAAATGTGGTAACCATGAGTGCAAAGAAAGTTAATGATACTGGCAGTAAAGATAAGATGAAAACCGGGAAGCATGATAAGAGTTAAAGAAATGATTGTGAAATTTGGTAAAGTCTTGGGGAAATAGATTTGTGTAAGTGTAATTTTGGAGCCTCAGAACCAGTTCTTTGGTTTTGCATCATGTATGGGAGAGGAATGTTCCTTTTAGACTTTAAATACGAACTTGGGAAGGATTCAGTTCAACAACTGAGCTGTTCCCTTGATTCTTTGGAGGTAATTTCTAAAGTAGAATGGCAGCGTTTTGGCCATTTTAAGAGTTTGTGCTTTCTTGTAGTAAGTTGCTGTGTAGAATCAGGCTGATCAATTTATACTTATCATCTATGAGAATATGTGCGTCTTACAAGGCAATAGAATACAGTGATACCTAGGTTAATGAACTTAATTTCTCTCGTGATTTTGGGGAAGATGGCTACAGTTGTGTTTTGTATGAGAAAGGTGGCTGTGGCTGTTTGTCACGCTCTGTGGAGTTTGCAAATGTATGCTTACAAACCAAATTATTTGCCAACAGAAGCATTTGTGAACCAGGGTGTTACTGTGTGTGTGTGTGTGTGTGTGTGTGTGTATATATATATATATATATATATATATATATATATATATATATATATATATATATATGTATGTATATATAGCAATGTACGCAGTTAGGGAAAAGTGAATTTCAATTATATTTAGTACATGTTTCTTAAATACCACTAGAATGGAGCATAACCTAAACTGATAGTGTTTCGTAACTTGATTGAAAAAATTGCAGGTTAGGTCATCTTACCGATAATGCAGTTTCTCCAGTGTGTCATCTCCTTTAGACTTTTTTGAGTTAATGTTGGTTTTATGTTTAGATGGAGCTTAATGTGATACGTTTTGAAGACCAGGATTTTTGAAACCATGATAGTA
>RJWT010047551.1:0-11285 GCA_004365215.1 Cuniculus paca | reverse complement strand
CTTATCTGTGCCTCAGTGGCCATGCCTACAAATTGGGAATTATAACAGTTCAAATTGCTCTGATAATTGTGAAAATAATACACAAAAAATTCTTAGAAGAGTTCCAGTGATTGCTTAACATTTCTGGTTTATTATATCATCATCAATTTGCTACATGTCTCTAAGCTGTGTTCTGACTACCGGTACCTCTCCCTTCCCTAGGATAACTCTGAGCAGCAAGGGAATCTACTGCCAGATGTAGCTTAGGCAGGTCCTGCTAGTGGCCAGTCTGCTCAATCCCACAGGGTCCAGAGTTTGAAGGGATCATGCTATAGAGGGATGAGCCCAGATGTGAGGGGAATGAGGAGGAGCAGTGCTCATTCTCAACATTTGAGCCTGAGTCCCTGTTCTTTCATCTACCGATGGAATATGAATACCCATCTTCTTACTGTCAGCTTTAATAAAAAGTAAATTATAGACTGTTCATTGCTATATAAACATAAGGCAAACTGCAGAAATGATGGTGGTTTTCTCCTTGTGTTAATAAGCCACAGCCTCTCGAGTGGCTTTTCCCTTCCATTGCATGCTCAGCACCTGGGGATTTGGTGTCAGGAATAATGAGTTAATAGCCTACTAATTATGTCTCATCTCATGGCTACAGGCTTGAGTAATTACTCACCTCTAACAAGGAAAATGTGGGCAACTCAAGGGTGCAGAACTTCCTTCCTACTGCCTGCAGAGAGGTGGTTGGAACCTTATCTTTCCTGCAATTGCCTCTCCTCCAAACTGCCTTAGGCAGGTGTCCATCTGCACCTCTGATGAATGCTGAAGTATATAAGAACTGGAATTGCAGGAGCCACAAGGCTATATCTGGCAGATGTGTTGGCGTCTAGCTAAATACATTTTCCTTAGGTTCAATCTAATAAACTCTACAGCCAGTATTAGCCTGGAGCTCCTCCTGAGCTCCTCTGTCAGCCCCACACTTTCTGTCCAGTGAAGGTCCTTGCATCTGTACTGGCTGACAAAGATGTGAGACATAAGAGGAGCCGCTCTATAAGACACTATCATAGCCACATGTTAGACTTCCCTCTCCTCTATTCTGCATTCAGTGTCTCCCTTCCCATACACAGAAATCTCAGAAACTTCCTCCCAGGAATCCCAGGTTGAGGAAGAAAGAAGGTATGGTGAGTTGTCCACATTGTCCTCATCCAGTGGCTTTTGCTCCTAATGGGTAACTAAAAACTGAAAAGCAATCTACTCACGCACTGCACATGCGTGGTCAATGCCTCTACTGACAACTCTTGCTTCTATTTGAGTTGCCGGGATCCGAAGGTTATAGCCATAAAGAGATGGTCCAGCTCCAAAAGGAAGTCACTTCCAAAGAAAACAGAAGTAGGAGGATCCCACAGTACCAATCCGTGTGCTAATATTTGGTATGTTCACAATAAATATGCACAACCCTTCCACCTTGCCTAAACTTTTCTTTTCTCCTCCTGTTTTCCAATATTTTTCCAATGCAAACTTTCCCTAATTCAAAAGGTATGTTTATCTATGGCTTGGTTTTCAATAAGGAATGCAGACTATGACAAAATTTACCTGAAGTGAGCAACATAAACACAACAGCATGGCATCACCTTCTGTACCTGAGATTATAACAAGTGAGATAAACCTGAGCCTAACACAGTTTTATAACTCTACCTTCTTATGGATTTACTAGCCTTCATTTCAGTAGCTTCCTGAAAATGCTGAAGTAATTAAACAGAATTCCTAAGTTTTCTACAGTACAAGAGTATGGATGCTAAAGGTCACATTTGAGAGGGGAAATATTGTTTGGTGACATGACTAAGAAACTAAATCACCTTATTCAGAGGCTAGTAACATGGCTGCCTCTGACCAAACTCATACACTTTTAAATCAGTGATCCTGATAGAAAAGAAGGAATAGAAGGCAAGGGGGTTACAAACTCAGGTTCAAATCCTTACTCTGTTGCTTCATATCTATAGGAATTAAGATGGATTATTAAATACTCTGCGTTATTCTCCCATGAATATTAGCTGTAGCTTTCTCTCAGGACTTCCCTGAGGCTACAAGAATACACACGTCGTACATACAAGCATGCATACATATACACATACACATATACATATATAGGAGGGCTGAAGAAATGTTGAACATTGTTATAATAACTAGTGACTTCTTGCTATGTATCAGTACAGTGCTCAACATTTTCCATGAATGAACTGTTACTCCTTAAAAACATCACAAGGTACATGGAATATTGTAAGGGTCTTTTCAGAAGACTTCCCTGGTAAACTGAAGCAACCTACAGCTCTGGTCCCAAAGCTCTCACAGTAGGGTTTATGGATTCAGCTAATCTTCCTAAGCTCACAATTACTTCACACAGAGTCACTCTCACCAACCAGCTGTCCCAATGATCTCGATGCCCTTCACTCACTAGAGCTACTCCCCCAAAACAAGTCCTGTCATTAACAATCTTCTCCCCTTGAGACAATAACATTTTCCATAATTTCTTTCATTTTTTTTTCATTCATTGAGGTGTGACTTTGCTGAACAATAAAAGCATTTATGCTTATGATTGGCTCTTTGCCCAGACTTTTTTTTGCCAAGATTTAAGTAGGAAATTCTAGTTGTTATATCTTTTCACTGACCATGTACTTAAAGATTCTTGGTCCTTGTAGACTATAAAAATGTCCCTGCTAATTTAAAATATTGCAAATAATGATGGGGGCATAGTTTCTCATTCTGCAAAAACTTACTAAACATCTGTCTGAGCTGGGCCCTTGGCAGAAATCCAATGGGGAAATATGACATATGGCGATGTTGTCCTTCCCTTCAGACTTGCAGCTGGTGAAAGAGACAGTCAGGTGGATCACTGACAGCATCCACCAGCACAAAGTGGGCTATGACCACATGGATGGTAGGGAGGGTACAGAAAAACTGCTTACTACACAGCAATAACATGAACCAAGGCCTAGTGGAAGGGTGTTATAAAGGCTAAAAGGAAATCATGTTGTATGGTATTGAACTTCCCCTATAGCTATAAATAAGTACCCTGAGGATTCTATCTTCATTGCCTAATAGAGACAGCAGGTTTTCCTTAATAAATCTGCAGGGATGATACCACCTGATTCAAAGCTTCTTTGTGAGATTTTCTTGGCACATATACTTTTTTTTCCAACAAAGTATAGAACTTCCACATCAAGACATAGATTCTAGTTGTTTAAGGAGAAAGACTTTTTCCAGAAAAAAAGACCTAGATATTGAAAGGGAGGAATTATTCCTTCTTTAACCTCTGAATAGTTCAGCATGATGTGACCACGGAAAGCAGAGTGTGGAAGAGTAGAATGTCATCAATAAGATTTCAGGGAAACCCACTTAATTAACACCATCTGTCCAGCAGGTGATCAATGACAGGGATCCAGAAAGAGGGGAGACAGTCTACACTGGTCTAAGGCATGAACTCCTTAAACTGTTTTTAAGGAATGAAGAAACTCATTTGTCCCTAACTCTTCAACTATATTAGGTAGTAATTTGCCTTTGTTTTTGTTTTTGTTTTTGTTTTTTCAGTGACAGGGATTGAACCTAGGCCTTTCTCATTTAGGTACATTCCCAATCCTTTCTATTTTTTTTATTTTGAGACAGTGAATGCTGTGTCACTAAGTTGCCTAAGCTGGACTTGAACTTGCCATCCTCCTGCCTCAGCCTTCCCAGTGTGCTGGATGACAGGTGTGTACCACCAGCTGGGTGGAAGCACTTTTACAACTACTATCCTACTTATTTCAGTGGGAACTCAGTGAGCTGAGGTTTCTTGCTGCTTTTTTCAGTGAGAAGACTTTGATTCAGAGTAAGTTAGTGTCTCACCATAAGCCTCTAGTGGTCATGATCTGCTGCAAACCACAGTCTCATTGCATTTGTTCTTTTGCCAAAGAAAACTATGAAAACTTATGGATAAAGTAGTTCTTGTCACAATTTTTTTCAAAAAGTAGAAATTTAATAGACTTAACTTTTCTTTCCCATTTGTTCCCCACGCATTAAATATGTTATTTAACCAATTATTGCAATGGACTCTTAACAGCAGAAAGCTAATCTTTCTATGGAAACTATTTTAATATTTCATCATTTCAGATCTAGCACTAAAAGATGATTTTATAAATTATTTCATCAACTAGTTCTTATTCTCTTTGCTGTAAGGTGGAAATCAACATATTGATCACCATTAGTATTTATTTGAGTATCAATTATTAATAAGGCTGTGTTCTGGGTGCTTTTACATGGATCATCTTCTTCTGTCCTTAAGGCAACCTTGTGACACAGAGACTGACTCTTTATTGTCCCCATCTTCGAGATGAAGAGTTTGAGGCCTTAGTCTGAGACTTGTTCAACTTTCACAGCTTTCAAGGTAGGGCCAGAACTCAAACCAAGTGGCTTCAGTACAAAACTGCCTAAGCCCTTCAAGTCTGAGGTCCTTCCTCAAGAGCCCTCCAGGAGCAGTGTTCCATGAAAGGAAAGCCTGTGCTGTCCTTATGTGTTACGTGTGCAGTCATGGAAGAGGGTGAGACCACAGAGCATCACATGCTTTTTCGGTTTCAGTTAAGATAACAATTTCAATGTACCTCACAGAGATTAAGAGGAGCACTGACTGTGCCTCTGAAGATATGCACTCTTTATATTCCAAGAAATGCCCACCACTGGGACAGAGAAACACTGCATGATTCAACCAGGAAGAGCCCTGAGATGGCCAGCCTTTTTCAAGAGCTCACAACTTGCTGGTAAGATTGGTAAGAATCAGGACTGGAAGCCATCATCACAGAAAACAAGTTGCGAGGCCAATGTAGAGACCAAATGCACAAATCTGGCTTCATTCATATGCATCATTAATTCTCAAAACTGCACTGAAATAGAGTTTGTGTGTAAAAGAGAAACAGTTGCCCAGCAACTATCATAATAGGGAAGAAAGTGCTGTTCATTTGTTCAGTGTACGGCACTTTGCCAATGCATCAAATTGCCCAGCATTGAAAGACAGTCCTGAGTATGTGCTGCAGGGCCAGGAAGGGAGGAGCGGACACTCCTGACCTCGGTGCACCCCCACACTCACGCCAGGCACTGCCAACAGGGCTTTATACCCTGTGAGACTCTGAAAAGGAGCGAGAAAGGGCAAGTGTTTAGACATAACTTTAAGGAAACTATTATCCGGCTGGATAGGTTTTTCTGTTTGGTTAAACACAGGCCTTTGTTTTAGACAATTCTTTTAGATGTGCTCTTTTCAAATAATAAAAAGTTAAAAATAAACCTCTAAATAACAGGCCCACCATCATTTACACAAATAGCTTATTTCAATTTGGTTATTGTTTTCCTCCACCAAAGGGCACAAAGCAGTTACTCAGAGAGATAATTATCAGGGTTGGAGGGACTGAGGACCTGAACCACAGGGAAGCCTCCCACCTCCAAGTCCATTCTCTGCCAGAAACTAAGCAATCTGCTTCTAATTGTCACACTCAGATAATGGGCAGGGGAGGCCCAAGGTTAGGCTGTGGTACAGTAAATGCTGGAAACATCAATAACTTGAAGGTAAAGCCTGGGTTTGTATCCATATAATTGTTTTTGAAAGCTACCATAAGCCATTCACTGATTCGTTTAGAAAAGTAAGAAGACACATTCACTAGGAACCTGGGAACAGAGCTCTCATGAAATAAAGGCGCAATTTATGGTATAAGGTTTGAAACCTGAGTCAGAACCCCAGTTGCAGATGTCACCTCATGCCAGTCACTGCAACTGTCTGAGTCTCAGCATTTCTTTCTCTTTTTCTGTTTACATGCAGTGCTGAGGAATGGAACCCAGCGCCTTGTGTGCACTAAGCACACACCACCATGGACCACATCTGTCATACGCCATCCGTGAGATGAGGTTGCTGTGAGGATAAAACAAGGAAAGCATGAGGAGATGCACCTATCACAAAGTACAACTCCATAATAATCTTTTGACCCTGAATCTAAACATTTCAGGTGGTCCAGTTATGGAAATGAAATAAATCCAGGCAAATTAGTTATACAGTCACAATATGCAGGAAAAAAATCAACTCAATATTAAAAGGACCACAGCATATTTATTGTCCTTAAAAAAGAAAAAGGAAAAATATATTGCAATTGTCATAAAAACCACATAAATGTTTTAGACAGTCCAAATTATTGAATATACAAGGTAAATCTACAAGAATGGCAGAATGATTTCTCTGAGTTGTCACAGAAAAATGACACATCTAATACATGTAGCAATACTTTCAAGACACGAAGAAATGGTCTCAGGTCACTACTGAAGACCAGTCATGTTTGGTTTTGTGCTTGAAGAGATGTGTGAGGTGAATCTCTGTAGAACAATTGATACTGTGTGTTACTGAGGAGTTTAGTCCTTAAAGTAATGCTTTGTTAAGGGTTTGGGGGAAATGATCATCTCTAATTTTATCTTTGGTATAAATGTGAATTTTCTAGAATCTCTTGTGACCAATTACAAGAAGGACAGTAGGCAAGTTTCCAGGAGAGGAATCACACAATGAGGGTGAGAGATTGCTTTTTATAAGGATTTGAGGATATAGAAAAAAGGACTAGGCAGCAAATGTGACTACCAAAATAATTTCTTTTCCTGGATCACTCAGTACCTTGTCAATCTTCCAGGAACACCTGTATTGTGTTAAAAGTTATATGTTTACAGTGCATTTGTGGGAACATTTTCTTCTGGCTTACGGAAGGCTTTTAGTTTGAGATGAGATGATAAGAAGATCTATACATCCTTTTAGAAACAATAAGTTAGGATTCATTGAATGAAATGAAGGGCCTTATGTCAAGAGGTTTGTTGCTATTTTATGACCACCTACCAAACCAAGGATGTCTTTCATGAAGTCACGCCATGAAGGGGTTTAACCCTTTTGTTGCCAGTGGCAGTCATTATGTGTATCCTTGTGAAGAATGAGATCCTAGACTTGGACAATCAGGTTTTAAGCTCGTTGTGACATGCATCAGCTATAAAACTTGGACTGATAAGTGAGCCAATGTAAGTTTCTGCCTCTTTACCTGTCAAATGGGAATAATCATAGTTTAAACCTAACAGTTCACCACTTAGATGAGATACTGCCTGTAAAGCACCAGGTATGGTGTATGCCAATAAATGTTGGCTATTGCTCTGTACAGACACCTAGCAGGAGCTGCTCACAGCTCCTCACAGTGGACATGGGTCCAGTAATTCCTGTTCTATCTGCCTCATATGGCAGCCACTCTTTTTCATCAGCATCAAGCCCACCAAGGACTTCAGCTTCCAGACCCAGCAAGGTTACTCTCTCAAATTAGAGAGAAATCACAAAAACAAAAAACAATCTTTGTTTTCTCATGATATACAAAAGGATTCAAGAATATCAAGAAAATAGGAGGATAAAATATGCATGTTGATTGGTAATTTCTTTTCTCTTACTGCTTTGCAGCTCACCATCACTTATTTCAACAAATTTAGAAATTTTAGAAAGCTTGTTTTCTGTAGACTATTCATTCCATAGAGATATCATAGCAAGGGAGAAGCAGAAGGAAAAGAATTGATTAATTGGCTTTTGTCAGGCATCAATCAAATAATCTTAATAAGCTAAAACTTACCTGCAAGCTATTTTTGACCACTAATATGCCTAATGATATTTGAATTTCACTAGTCTAAAGTTTTATAGGAAGAAGTCAGATTTGATCAAGACTCTGGGATACTAATGACATGTAATAGAAGAAGATATGAAAAAATATTGGCAGGAACTTCCCATGAAACATGAAGCCAGCACAGAAAATATTTAAAGAAGGTAAGAGAATATCTGATCTCAGACCAAGCTGGAACAAGAATTTCCCTCTTGTCATCAGCTCTTGCCTACACCCTCATAGCCTACCAGATCCCATGGAAGGTATGATATGGAAGGGGAGATAGCTGAAGGACACTCAAGTCTTTTAGTTGGTTAATTTCGTTGATGGTAGGGAGGATATACCTTGGTCTATGTGCTTCCTAGAATACTTGTTCCAATTTTCTGCACTTGGAAATCAACTTTGAGCCTCAGGAACCCCAGATGAGGAGCAGGAGAAGACACGTTTAGGATAGGTACCCTTCCTAGGTGCTAAAGACGTGGCAGAGAAGCAGCAAAGAGGTCAGCATACTGCTGGTTCTTCCATGAATACAAAGAGCTGCCATTAATTACCTCTGGGTAAGAACTTCTGGGAACCAAGGAAAAAAGACGAACATAACATGATGTTCTTCTGAGGGTAATTATGAGATATGGGAAAACCAGTAACACACACACACACACACACACACACACACACACACACACATATCACATCACACACATGCCCATCCTTTTACACAATGGGATGCCACATGACAGGGGCAAAATGTGAGATAATAATGCCCAAACAGATACCTGACAATAGGATGCTTAAAGGGGAATAGGAGCTGTCAGGTCAGGGAAGGTATGGTGATGATGATTTTATTTTGATCTAAAAGAGGGCGGGAGCAGGAATTTGCAGCAAGACTAGTTGGGATGTGGGTAAAGAAAGAGGGCAAGTGCTATGTGTGAAGCATCAGCATAAGCCAAGAGCCCAAAACAGGAGAGAGCCCTGCAAGATTTAGTACTGCTGAAACACAAAGAGGGCAATGTATGAACAGGAGCAACGCTCGGACACATCTGGGAGCCAGATCTCATTTACCCAGCAATCCCTTCCAAGCGTCTGTATTTAGGAGAGAATTTCTCTCCAAGAACAGGCAGCATTTGGCCATAATAGCTCTTGAGTGCTGATATCTCTCAGGAACATGAGAATGTGGACAGGTGGAAGGCAGAGGATTGTGAAACAATTACGACTGCAATAAAGCAACACTCACTACCTTCAGCTGCAAACAAAAAGGGACTGTATGGCATTTGTTATGTTAGTGGTTTTCGATCTTCAGTTTTACTGTCTTAAGCAAATACTATGCCCTCTAATTCTCTAAATTACAAGGTAATTTTTATCTTTTTCTCTAAGAAAGGCAGATTTTAAGAAAAAATAAGGCTTTGGGTGGTTTCTGAGCTTAATGTTAAAACTGCAAGAGAAAAGTCTGCCTTCCCATCTCCACACCCACACAGACCCCCAGACCCATATTATGAGTGTGTTGGGCTAACCATATTTTCTTCTTGCAGGACACAGTGTTACTTGATAACCCGTGAGTAATGCCACACTGAGGAGTTAGGTTTCAGAGTTGACTCACTGATCTAGAATGAAAGCAACTCTTAGTCACAAGCAGTGTCTCCGGTTACTGGGAATGAGCATAGCTTGTTGAGAAATTGGAAGGAGGTGTGTGGACACCAACTGGTTCCAGCTCTGAGGTCTCTGGATTTCTCAGTGCCTCTTCTTCCTCCCTCTTCTTCTGTCCCCACTTCTCCCCTACAATCTCAAGCCCCTGTACCATTGCATGGTTCAAGGAGCAGTAACAAAATGAGACCTCAAATATTGCACAATTAGGAAAAATTTTTATATTGGTGAGTTCTTGTATAATCTTCCCCAGGGCTCTGAAAAAGATCAAACAAGTGCTTTCTCTTTCTGAGGCAAATAGGTGGGGCTGTGGCAGTTCAATATATGACATGTTCAAACATCACTACTACTAGGCTATCAGCATTGCTCTGCCTTTACCCATTGATTGGCATTTAACCATACATTGTGACCTTTGTGTAACAAGAAAACTGAGGCAGGAAAAAGTAAGACGCTTCCACAGGGCTCAGAGCTAGTAATTGGTAGAACCAAAATTTAAATTTTAGCACTCTGTTTCCAGAAGCCTGTATATCTACCACTGTATTGTAAGACCTCCCAACAGAAATGCACCCATGAAATCCTCTATATGTCAAAAGTGACCCAAATGTCATCAAAGCATCGTGAATGCAAATTATTTAAAAGGATAAACATGAGTTATTGTGTCTTCAAGTGCTCTTCCTAAAACTTGCCATGGTATGTGGGAAATGTTCACGAAAGATGGGAGAGGTAAGAACGAGTGTCCACAAGTATCTGGTTACTGTTCCTACACACTCGTGTTCCAGCCATGAACATCTGCACTCCAGAACCTTTGTCCATTTTGATTTGAACAGCGGGAAGATCCCTGATTGCTCATGAGTCACCATGCTTCTCATCCCACCTTTGCATAATGTGTCTACCTGGCTCAGAAGCATGCACTCAAAGGCGACGTCAAGACACTAAATATTCCTCTGCTCCCATTTCTTCCTGCAAACAGGAAGAGTATCAGCTACAGCATTATTCCCATGAGCTAGAAGAAATTTAGTACCAGGCAAGTTAACAGTGAATGCCCCAGAATTCTATCACACAGCACTGCCTCTAGAGTCCGGCATTTTGCATTGCCAGTATTGCTGGGAGTACAGAAACAAAGGCCTCCAGGGTCGTTTCCATTTGTAAGAAAAGTGAATTAACGTTGCTAGGGAAACAAAACCTAAGTTTCCTATTAAATTCACTTTTGGCATAAGTGTCACACCTCTCACAGCCTGGCTGAAGCATAATAAAGGAAGAGAACCACAGCTCTTTTATTAAAAAAGCTCTTAGAACACATATTTCCCAAGTAAAGATAATCCACAGGTGATTAGATTTGGACCAATCTCATCATGAATGTGATTCAGTTCCACCCAGGTGTAAGTGTGCCATGGGGGAGAGGAACACAGAATGATCCTTGTGTACACTTCCCACTGAAACTGCAGGAGCCAGACTTGTCTCTACTTCCAGTGGTCACAGTAGACTCCAGAAGTATTAGAACTGGTGTGTAAATTATAGATATGAGCCAACAACAGAAAAGAGAGGGAAGACAGGAACAAATGCTGTAATAGGAGTCAGAATGGTTACTAGAGAGTAGGGAAGTAGAGGTAGGAAAGGAAGAGAGTCTATGGTAGAAGAAACCCGGTAGAAGGCAGCATGAGACTTTCAAGAGGAGCTGATCAGTTGGTTTTGTTATTGTAAAATAGATAGAAGAAACCAAGTCAGGTGTATGCAGATGACCTGGAGAAAGGATATATATAAGGCTGCATCTATCTAATTGAAAGTGTGGGCTTCTCCTCTCATTGCCAATGCAAGCTGCTGCCTTTGGAGTGAAAACCTAACTAATTCTCTGCAGAGTACTCAGCATGGTTGCATGTTAATATCTGCACACTCCCAGTGATTTGGCAGCTCCTAATCTTCACCATCAATCCCAAAGGTCCACCAAATGATAAATGCTTTCCAAATCTCAACTGAAACATCATTCCA
>RJWT010047550.1:0-11280 GCA_004365215.1 Cuniculus paca | reverse complement strand
TCCATTAATTTTGAAGGAAAGTTTTGTAGGGTACATCAGTCTGGGTTGGAAGTTGTTTTCTTTCAGGACTTGCATTACTTCACTCCAGCCTCTTCTTGACTTGATTGTTTGTGTTGAGAAGTCTGCTGTGATTCTGATGGGTTTTCCTTTATAGGTGATCTGTTTCTTTTCTCTAACAGCTTTTAATATTTTGTTCTTGAGTTGAATTTCTGGGATCTTGATTATTATATGTCTAGGTGTAGATTTGTTTTGGTTATGGCTAGCTGGAGTTCTATATGCCTCACGTATTTGAATGTCACATTCTTTTTTTATGCTTGGGAAGTTTTCATAAATTATATCTGTAAATAAGGTCCTGATGTCATTTGTCTTGACACCTGCTTCTTCACTCACATACTTAATTCTTAAATTATGCATCTTTGAGTTGTCCACCAGCTGTTGAATTGTTACTTCCTGAGACCTTGTTATTTTTAAGAGATCTTTCCTTTTACGGTCATAGGCTGCAAACCTGTCTTCAAGCTTTGAAAGTCTGTCTTTAGTTCCCTTCATGTCAACTTGCCAACTTTCAAATGAATTTTTAATTTTCTGAATATCTCTTTGAATCTGTTTCATACATTCTAAATCTTTCATATGCTGTTCATTCATGGTTTCCTTCATTTTCCTATGCTCCTCTATTTTTTTTATCTGTGTCTTCTTTAGAGATGCTTAGTATTTCTTTTATTATGATTTTCATTTCTTCTTTTACCTGGGATAGAATTTCTGTTCTAATTTCTCTTATGGCTTCATGTAGTTGTTTCTTCACTTCAGTTGACATCACTTCAGACATTTCAGGTGTGCAATTCTCGATCTCCATGTTTTCCCCTTGTGGAATTGCGCTGCTTGGGTTTGACATCAGAGATTGCCCTCTCCCTCTTCGTCTTGGCATATTCCTGATTTCTTCCACACACTTGCATAGTGTGTTCCCAGGCACCCTAGCACTGGCCACAACTCCAAAGCTAGACTGTTTGTCTTTTCTGGCCAGTGCTGGCTACATACATCTGACATTGGGTGCCTAGGTCTCTGCACTAAGCTGGGCACCAAGCCACCTGGGGTTTGCATGGGAGCAGACCTGGTCAGGCTCTGTGAATCTAAGCTGTTTAGGAACCTAGGCAATATTGCCTGAAATGCACATGGAGGTAGACCTCAGTCCAAACAGCTTCCACGGGTCTGCCCACAACCTGGCACTGCCTCCAGAAGTGGTTAGCAGTCTTGGCCAGGGGTGTAACCTGCCCAACTCCAAAATGGAGCCCGGCGGATCACTCTCTCCCGTGGGGCGGGGGGGGGAATTCCAAGCACTCACCAGCAGCCAGCACTGATTTCCGAATTTGCCTCTCTCCTTCACCCATGCACCTCTCTGCAGAGACCTCTGGGGTTGACCGTAGCTGCGACCATGACTGCAATCATGACCACGACTGCAACTGCGACTGTGCATCTCCAGGCTCAGCAGCTCTTCTGGCAGGGTGAATCTGGCTCCAGGCTAATGTGCTGCCAGCCACCACCTTCTTCTTCATTTAAATTCTTTTTATTCTCTTTGTGGGCTTCAATTCATATTTTAGATTCTTCCTGGGTCCAAGGGACCAACTTCCTTCCTTCTTGTCCTTTCCATGATGTTATATTCCAGCATCTGAACTGTTTCTCTCAGAAAGACTCTTTACTCTGCTGCTTACTGTTCTGCCATCTTTAGCTCCTCTCGACTCCTCTACTTTTTACAAACGATCTACCTCCCTATTTCCTATTATCTATCTTCTATTTTGCTTTTTATATTTTGGGTTTCTCAAATAAAAGAAATCATACAATATTTAAGCTTGTATGTCTGATCTATTTCACTTAACATTATGGTTTCAAGGAACATCAGTTTTCCTAAAGCCTCTCCTAGTTTATCCCTCTGTGTGGCAGAGGGTACTGTATTGTGTATAAAGACCATACTTTCTTTGCACATTCATCTGTTGATGGACATGTAGGTTGTTTCCAAGATTTAGCTATTGTGAATTTTGCTGCTATAAACAAACATAGGCAATGATCAGTTGATTAGTATTTAAAGCCATTACTTATTTTTTAGAAATGAAATGTGCTTTTTAAAATTTTTCACTTAAGAAGAATAAAGTGATCTATTAAAACATAACAAGTTTCCAAGCTTATTTTGATAATAACATATTTTCATGTACCACAATAATAATGTTAATGTTAAAGAACGAGAATGACTATAGAGCAATAGTCATACCATCATAATAATACTCTATACTTTTGAAGAATGAGGATGTATATATATACCCAAAAACATATATGTGTGTGTGTAACTATTTGTGCAGTAGTCTATCTAAGAGAGATGGAGAATCTCCACCTATCTATCTGAGATGGAGAATGCCAATCCCTACTTGACAAGTTTGCCTATTTCTCACCACATCAGAAAAAATACTTCTGTTTCAATAAAATGATCTTTAAAAGTACATTATTTTTAAATACCAACTAGCCTTATATGAATAAATTATCCCAAGTATATGAGTTTAAATGTCACACTGTGAATAAAATAGAGATGCTAGGAAACTAGACTCTTGGAAATGAGAAAAAGGATCAGGGGAGGGTGCAAGAGAGGAAGAGGTGATAAAAGGATTGAAAATGATGAAGATGTGTTATACGCATGTACTAACTCCCCCCCAAAAAATCACTAGTCTGTATTACAAATATGCACTAATGAAGAAAAATCAATAAAAAACCCAGATTATAAATAAAGAGTAAAATGTAGGAGAGATGATTGGAAATAAGAGGTCAACTATTTGGATCAGGGAAGAGATGGAGAAGAGAATCTGGGAAAGGAGAGAGAATTGGAAGAAAACAGTGTATGTGATACAGTGTATGTGATACAGGAAGAATTGGAAGAAAGGGGATTAAAATTATCAAAATACTATATATATATATATATATATATACACACACACACACACACACACACAAATGCCCTCAAAGAAATGCAATTATTATGTATTGCACATATAACCAATAATGTTTTTAAATAACAGTAATAGAAAACTTGGTTCCCCTATATAGTAACAGTAAGCCATTTGAACAAAAATGAAGAAAATAAACCAATTTCTTTGTATCAAAAACAATAAAAAGAACTTAAAAGCAGACTTAAATAAGGAAATCAAATGAGTCTTGTACATTAAAATATAAAATGTTAATGAAAACATAAGAGAAAAAATAAGGAACAAATTTCTTTTTCATTAATTGGAAGACTTAATATTGTTATAACACTTGATATTACTCAAAAATTATCTACAGATTTGATGCTGTACTTATCAAAATCCCAATGGTATTCTTACTGATGCTTTTTTTTTTAAAAAGAAAAGACAGTCCTCAAATTCTTATGGAACTAAAAGAGAGCCAAAATAAGCAATTCAGCCATGAATAAGAATACAATTGGAAGCATCATAGTTTTTGATTTCAAAATAGATTAGCAAGTTGCAGTAGTTAAACAATATGATAGTGACCAAAGAAAGACAGAGACAAATGGAGCAGAATAGAAAGTTCAGCTTGGTGACACAGTCTTGTAATCCCAGCACTCTGGGAGGTGAAAAAAAGAGAATCTGAGCAATTTAGTACCTTAGTGAGACCCTGTCCAAATAAAGATTAAAAAGATCTGGGAATGTAGCTTAGTGTTAAGATCTCATGTTCAATGTCATTTCTGCAATGGATATGTAAACAAATAAAATATACAATATAAAAAGAATACAAAATATTAACAAAATACACACTAAATATTTATACTTTTAAAAATATTACAGTATGAAGACTGATTGCCATTAATCTTCCTTGCTCTGAACTATACTTATACTTGACCTATCCACTTATACTTACCACTTTCTGATGCAGTTCTGGAAATGCTGTTTCATGAATGTCCTTACAGGCATTGCCAAAAATGCAGTGAATAATCCTGTTAAATGCCATCAAACAAAAAAGCAGGTTCATAAAATCATTAATACATATTCTCATTTGCTTTTTTCACAGGATCTGGCACCATGTCACTCAATTTTCCCTTTCATAAAAATGATTATAAAAGAAAAACATTTTGGGGTGATATAACTGAGCACGGCAGCACCTGTCTGGCAAGTACAAGTTCCTGAGTTTGATTCCAGTTGCAAAAAAAAAAAAATAATAATAATTATTTTAAAGAGAATAAAACCAAAGAAAATAAAACAGAATAAAGCCAATCAAAACAAAACAGTGTATGTGATACAGGGTTTTAAAACAAGATAATAGGAAACCAACAATGGCTACCATAATGCCTCTTTTCTTCAAAATAGCTGACCATACTATCAGACACAGGAAAATCAGACCAAAACAGAACAGAGTAGAACCAGTAAAATGCAAAACAATGAATGCAATGCAGGACTTCAAAACAAGATTATACTAAATCAAAAATAGCTTTATACTATATCTTGTTCTCTGAAATATCTGCTCATGCCATAAGATATAATAAAATCAAACAATACAAAACAGAATAAAGCCAAACCAAACAAAACAATGAAAATGATAGAGGACTTCAAAGCAAGACAATAGGGAATTAACAGGGTCTGCCACCTTCAGGAGGAGATCCTCCATAGATGCGATACTACATATTGTTATTCTCTAAATAGATGATCAGATTACTGGTTTTAGGCTTGCAAAGTCATTGAAACACTAAACACTACAAACATTAAGTTGCATTTTATTTTAATAGCTATCATCTAAGCCTGTGTTTCTCCAGATCAGTTGCTCGCTTATCGGGGGGAGGGACCTTGGGTCTTCTTGTCTCTCAGCATGTGCATGAGGAGGGGCTGGCATTTGGTTGTCCTCCTCATGGCCCATGCATGATGTTGACTCACAGGAAGTGGCTGGCTTCTTGTTCTCCTCCCTGTGACCTGCAAATGGTGCAGATTAACAGGAAGTGGCTGGATTCTTATTCTCTTCCCTGTGGACATAATTGGCACAGACTAACAGGAAGGGTGAGCATCTGGTTGCCTTCCCCTATTCCCCTGCATGGTACAGACTCACAAGAAGTGGCTGTCTTCTTGTTCTCCCTGTGGCCTGTGATTGGCACAGACTAACAGGAAGGGGTTGTCTTGTGGTTGTCCTTGACATCATTTGTGGGCTGCAGGGAGGATAACAAGAAGCCAGCCACTTCCTGTGAGTTGGCACCATGCATGGGTTGCAGAGAAGACAACCAGGCACCATCCCCTTCCGGTTAATCTGCACTATTCATGGGCCACAGGGAGAAGATAATCACAACAGTGCAACCAAAGATACAAAAAGTGTGTCCAAAATGAGGGTTTACATTTTGAGGGTGATTGATGGCAATGTGATTACTGTAAGAAATCTTTTTTTAAAATTTCATTCACCATATTTTTCAATCACATTTCATAGAAAGTTCAGAAATAAACACATTAACTGATTTTTGACAAGGAAACCAAGTATATAAATGGGAAAAAGGTCAGTCCCTTGAACAAATTGCTTTGGAAACACCAGATATCCACATGCAAGAATTAAACTGGATTCTTATTTTACACAATACCAAATAAATAAATAAATAAACTCAAGAATTAAAGGCATTATTATAAGAACTGAAGTTATAGTTGCAACAAAACAAAACATAAGGGGCAATCTTCACACTGGTCTTGGTAATGATTGCCTAGATTTGACACTATAATAGAGAAGAGAAACTACATGAAATTTAAATATTTCTGCAGAGCAAAGGGTAAATCAACAGAATAAAAAGGCAGCATATGGAGCAGAAGAAATTATTTATGAACCACACAATTTATAAAGAATTAATTTCTGAAATATATGAAGAATTTGTACAACTCAACAACGAAACCCAAATAGTGAACTCTGATGAAAAATAGACAAAATACTTGAACAGATATTCAAAGGATCAGCAGGTATATGAAAAAATGCTCAATGTCATTGATAATAATAAAAGTTTAACTAAAACTAAGAGACATCAACTCAGATCTGTTAGGATGATTAGCTTCAGAAAAACAGAAGTCTCGGTGAGATGGAGAAATAGGAAGCTTTGTACACTATGGGTGGAAAGCCAAAATGATGCAGTAGCTCTTGAAAACAGTATGGAGATTCCTCAAAAAATTGAAAATAGAACTACCATATTGTTTAACTATCCCACTTCTGAGTAATTAGCATATCCAATGTAATTGA
The DNA here is from genome assembly GCA_004365215.1 of Cuniculus paca. Lineage (NCBI taxonomy): Eukaryota > Metazoa > Chordata > Mammalia > Rodentia > Cuniculidae > Cuniculus > Cuniculus paca. The sequence goes on along the minus strand of RJWT010047550.1, from coordinate 5,055 downwards.
AGTCAGGAGCATGTATGTACTTTTATTTTTATCGTGGCATCACTCGCAACACTCAAAATAGGGAAATAACCTCAGGTGCATCAGCAAGTAATGAAATCATAACATGTGTAACAACATGAAAGTGTATTATACTAAGAGAAATAAGACAATTATAAAAGAAAAAATACTACCATACGATTCTATTATAAGATTTATCTAAAGTTGTCTAATTCATAAAATCAGAGAGCCCAAAAGTGGTTGCCAGGTTAGATGTAGGGAAACAGGTAAAAAATTAAGCTCACATTAAAGACTCTAACCATAAATAAATGAAAAACAACAAAGAGACACTTGAAAACTTTGAAAGGTGTTGGATATATGAATTTTCTTGATTGTGGCTTTGGTATCACGGTACTTGCATATGTTTGAAGTCATCAAATTGTGCACACTGAAAATGTAAAATTCTTTGTATATCCATGACACTTCAATAAAGCTGTTAAAAAATTAGTTATAATTCAATCTTTCCAGCTATTTTATAGTGAGTTTCAATACTAAATTCTTCAAATTAACTAAAACTTCTCCATGGTAATAATCCTTCAGCACATTTTAGATGATCAACAGATTATCCTCTGAGAGTTTTAAAATATGATGTAAATTTTTTCTTCTTTTTTTTAGTGAGATGTCAATCTTACTATGGCAAAACATATTTTTCATATAACTCATCACCCATAAACAAAATTATATATCAAGTGTTATACTGGTTTTTAAAACTATATATTCATTAATGTTAATCGCTACGATTTTTTTAAATGAAAAAGAATAAAAATAATGATACAGAATTTCAAAACAAAATAATAGGAAATTCACAATGGTTAATATATTGCACATTACTATCTTCAAAGTAGTTGTTCAGATTACAGGATATAGGCACGATAAAAATGAAACAAACAATGAAAGAACAAATCATTCTTCCTGATGAAGTAACACTATGATTTTTAAGAAATAATATCTTCTTAAGAATTTTATCTCAAATCCTACAAGTGAAAAACTGTATTGAAATCTCATAAACAGAAAACATCACATTCTCTTTCTGATTATATTTACAATGGCACTTTTTGTCCACCTGAGTTTTACAACTTGTCAGGGGAAAGCAGTGGGGGAGTGATCTAATACAGTATATTTAAAAGATAATCACACATCGTGTGACTGTGTGACTTTTGTAACTGCTTAGATGTTTGCATAATCACAAAATCTGAACAGTATAACAGCATTAGAACTTGATAAAAGCAGATACATTCAGTTCTTGTATTTGAGTGGGAGAACAAAATATTCAATTTCCCCATGGTAATGAAAGACCAAGATATTTTGTGATGACTTAATAATGTCATTTTACAAAGAAGGGTAGTAGCTGATGCCTCACAAAAAGAAAGGCAAACAAAACAAATAAAATTGTTAGTGTTCAAAGAAATAAACAGTGGCATTCATTTATGTCTGTGCAAAGTTCACTTATGTCTGTACAAAAAAATAAACAGTGGCATTCACTTATGTCTGTACAAAGTTCAATTATAGGAATGGGTGCATTTAAAATAAAAAGTCTTACTCCTGTTCTGTTTAATTTTTGTGGTCACTTTGTATGCATAAATTACAACAAAATTTTCTATTACTTTTAGTTAAGCAATAATCATTTAAAAATTGTTCCAAATCAACTAAGGTATTTTTCCTGCGCAACATTTTTAGCTTTTTAAACAATAAGTATCTTTTAAGAAAAATAGTATTTAAAAAATAAAAATTAATTTGTCCATTAGCAACACTTTAAAATTTGCAGTTTTGACAAAATCTTAAATTTCTCCTCCTCTTCTGAATATTACCATTTTACTATGATATTTCTTAATATCGACCATGTATCTTCAATATTACTACACTATAGACTTCAAGTTGGTAACAGTGAGGTAAACAAAAACAGAGCATAAATACCTATTACTTGAACCACATTTTCAAGGATGGATGCTATTACTTCATATAACTTGCTTTAATTCACTGAATATAGATCTAAATTTGATTCAATTTTCAAATGAATACCTACAAATTGAGGGGAGAAAATGTATGTACACTTTAACCTATACATACTAACTTTTACCTTACATTGTATAATCACTGCAAGCATACTTTCTGTTAATAAGATTTCCAATTGCAATTAAAATTCTTACATTTCCATGTCATATTTTTACTCCTTCTTCCTTGATAAATTTTATTTTATCTTTCATAATTACAAGAATTTTTTTCTGTATTGTAGGAAACTAAGATAATATAAGCTTCTAAAGAAAAAAATTACAAAGTCACCACCCATGCATATTTTAATCCTAGTTTAATTTCCTTAGAATAGTAAACTCTTTTTTGTCTTGTTTTTTGATTCTCATATTTATGATTCACATTACTCTCACTCTACAACTGTTTTTAATCGTGTAATTTTTATCACAACTCTATTTCTTTTATTTTTCTCGATCATTGTTTCTTGAGCTGATCTTTAAGTAGTGCTTTAAAATTTCCTTTTTTTCTTCCACTACTTTAAGTCTGAGACTCACAATAATGCAGAGGAAATATTCTCAAAGCCACCTCCAGTAACTTTCCATGAAGCCATTCTACTTGCACTCCACTTGGATAAAACGATTTTCATGGAACTTGAGTTAGAGACTCTTATTTCACTCTCAAAGTTCAACTTGGCTTTGATTTTTAGAGACTTGGGCTCCACTTGAGGGGACAGAGACTTCTCACTGCTACATACATGAAGCAATTTTCACTCCTTGTTCAGCTTAAGCTCAGTGTTACCCTGGCAATTTCGAGTGCTATTCTTGGGACTGTGAATAACACTCTTGCTTAAAAGGCCCATGCTGGTTCCCTGCATGAACTTTCTGGCTCAAAGCGCTATGTTATTGATTAGTTTGTACCATCCACAGGTTTAAATGATGAGTGTTTGATAAAACATGCTGGAAAGAAATAACAGAATCAGACAGCTTATATATTGTTCTAAAGCATACAGACCATAATCTTACCTTTTTTAAACTCTTGAAAGCTATTAATAAAGACATGGAGAAGATTTTATAAGATGTAAGATACACACTAAGTGATTTTTTTGGCACTGTGAAGATAATGATAAAAACAGAAAGAGAAGGTAGTATACTTTAATTCAATTCTTAAGATAATAAAATATGTGTGCTATTTATTTCTGTAATGCATTGTGAAATGCATTTCCATTAATTTCTAGTGTTGCACATGTCTGCTGGTCTCCTTGATGAAACTAACTTAAGAAACCATGAGTAAATATAGAATAACCTAGCCAGCCACTTGGGAGAAGTCTCTGTGGTAATTTTCACTCTGTATTTTCATTTCAGAAAAAATTAAGGAAGCAAAATGGTTAGGGAAACTTGTCTGATACACATTTGTTCTGATTTTAGTGTTAACAAGGTCAATAACTCTGGTTTGGTTTTAATATTTCTGTGCCTCAGTTCCCTATTATTAATGAAAGAGACTGACTAAGTAACTTTTGAAACATCTTGTATACTTATAAATCTATACTTACAAGTCTCTGCTTTGTTTCCATCATCCAGAAAACAAAATGACCAGACATATAATCACAAATTTAATTTGTGATAAAAAAAAGGTTTTATACAGTAGGCATTTGTTTTGTGTTCTATAGTTGTCATGCAGACAACAGCAAGTAAACTCTTTAAGAGTCAGTGTCTTAAAAGATAAAATAGAAATAACATTATTGGCTCTATTAATGTCAGAGAAGTCATACAATGTATCCAAGGTTGTGATAATGTCAATTTTAAATCCAATGTAAATCTAACATTATTCATGCATTACATATATATATGTGTGTGTGTGTGTGTGTGTGTGTGTGTCTTCCTCTAAGTTATTACTTAAGTACCTTAATGGAGTAAAGTATTACTGTATTAAGGAAGTATATATACATATATATATTTATTTATTTATAATGAGTATAAAATATATTTGTAAATATATGTTTATATAGTTATATGATTTCCTTTGTCTGCTTTAATACATTACTCCATTAAATTACTTAACAATTTTCATCTATTGTTACATTTACAATGTATAGGACTTATCTACTGTAATTCATTGTAATCCCAAAGCAGTCTTTTGAGTTAGAGGTATTCTGTTCAATTTACTTGTCTTTAAATTGCTCACTATGGAGAAGCTGCACCCAGTGACCCACCCGTAACTGGACACCATCTCTTAGGCCTGTGGAGGCTGGGAGTCTGTGACCAGTGATCCTCAGCAATCCAGGAACCCTCATTTTGGCAATTGGAAACTGGGAAGTAGTGCTCAGGGACCTACAATATCTGAACACCATTTCTGAGGACCCTAAGGTCTGGGAATCTGTGCCCAGCAACCTGCTGTTATCAGAGAACACTCAGTGAAGCTCCTGGGGACCAGGTGTCTGCACCCAGTGACCCAGAAACAACAGCAACCCTCAGTGAGGCCTGCTGCCAGAGAGCCCACCAGAACCAGAAGCAACTAGGATGTGGCATCTGGCTGATTCAGAGGAACGCAGGAAAATGTAAAAACAAGAGAATGAAATGTGATCTCAAAATTCCAACTCATTTAGATCAAGTCCAGGAGATATAGACATATATGAATTTGGAAATCACACACTTGAAATCTCTGAAATGATAGCCAGGAAAGTAAAGAAACATCTCCAGGAAGCTGTAAAGGAATTCAGATCAGAAATAATTGCTCAGGTAAAAACAGAAATGATAAACATAATGAAAGAATTGGTAATTATATCCAAAGAAGACATAGATCAAAAAAGATAGAGGAGCATACAAAAGACATGGAAACCTTGAATGAACAATACAGAGAACAATTAGAATATATGAAACAGATTCAAGGAGATAGGATATAAAAAATTCCAATAAGCCCCGCCCACTCACCGGGAGCAGCGTGCAGGTGGCTGCTCCTGACCTGGCTTGGGTCTGGGGTGAGCGCAGAGAACCCCACCTAGCTGTGCACCTTGGGAACGGGTGACAAGACCCATAGAAATCTGCACCCAGCCCC
>RJWT010047549.1:0-11279 GCA_004365215.1 Cuniculus paca | reverse complement strand
TGTCCTTTAGCATTCTTTGTAGGGTTGGTTTGGTGGTCATGAATTCCTTGAGTTGTTCCTTGTTGTGGAAGTATCTTGTTTCTCCATTAATTTTGAAGGAAAGTTTTGCAGGGTACATCAGTCTGGGTTGGAAGTTGTTTTCTTTCAGGACTTGCAATACTTCACTCCAGCCTCTTCTTGACTTGATAGTATGTGGTGAGAAGTCTGCTGTGATCCTGATGGGTTTTCCTTTATAGGTGATCTGTTTCTTTTCTCTAACAGCTTTTAATATTCTGTTCTTGAGTTGAATTTCTGGGATCTTGATTATTATATGTCTGAGTGTAGATTTGTTTTGGTTATGGCTAGCTGGAGTTCTATATGCCTCACTTATTTGAATGTCACTTTCTTTTTCCATGCTTGGGAAGTTCTCAGAAATTATTTCTGTAAAAAGGGTCCTGATGTCATTTGTCTTGACCCCTGCTTTTTCACTCACATTTTTAATTCTTAAGTTATGCTTCTTTGAGCTGTCTAGCAGCCATTGAATTGTTACTTCCTGAGTCTTTGTTATTTTTAAGAGATCTTTCCTTTCATGATTCCAAGCTGCAAACCTGTCTTCAAGGTTTGAAAGTCTATCTTCAGTTTCTTTCAGGTGGTTTTGCCAGCTTTCAGTGGAGTTTTTAATTTCCTGGATATCTCTTTGAATCTGTTTCATGTATTCTAAATCTTTCTTATATTGTTTAATCATGGTTTCCCTCATTTTCCTATGCTCCTCTATTTTTTTAATCTGTGTCTTCTTTAGAGATGCTTAGAAATTCTTTTATTATGGTTTTCATTTCTTCTTTTACCTGGGATAAAATTTCTGTTCTAATTCCTCTTATAGCTTCCTGAAGTTGTTTCTTCACTTCAGCTGACATCACTTCAGACATTTCAGGTGTGCAATTCTCTATCTCCTCCATGTTTACCTCTCCTAGACTTGTGCTGCTTGGGTTGGATGCCAGAGATTGCCTTCTCCCTCTTCGTCTTGGCATATTCCTGATTTTTCCCACACACCTGGGTAGTGTGGTCCTAGGCACCCTGGCACTGGCCACAACTTCTCCGAAGTGAGACTGTTTGGCTTTTCTGGCCAGTGCTGGCTACGGATATCTGACGGTGGGTGCCCATGCCTCTGCACTGAGCTGGGTACCGACCCTCCCAGCATTTGCACAGGAGCAGAACTGGCCAGGCCCTGTGGATCTAAGCTGGTTTGGAACCTACACAGTGTTGTCTGGAACATGCAGGGGAACTCGGTCCAAGCAATTTCCATGTGTCTGCCAACAACCTGGAGCTGCTTAAGAAGCTGGCAGCAGTGCTAGCCCTGGGTGTATCCTGCCTGACTCCAAAATGGCTCCTGGCCAATCACTCTCTCCTGTGGGGGGATCGATTCCCCTGCACTCACCACCAGCCAGTGCAGATCTCCGTGTCCACCACTCTCTTCCACCCTCCACTTCTCCGCAGAGACCTCTGGGTTTGACCGTGACCCCAACCATGACTGTGACCGTGACTGCGACCATGACCGTGTGTCTCCAGGCTCAACAGCTTTTCTCACAGGGTGAGTCTGGCTCCAGGCTGAGGCGCTGCCAGCCACCACCTTCTTCTTCATTTAAATTCTTCTTTTTATTCTCTCTGTGGGCTTCAATTCATATTTTAGACTCTTCCTGGGTCCAAGGGACCCACTTCCTTTCTTCTTGTCCTCTCCATGATGTTGTATTCCAGCATCTGAACTGTTTCTCTCAGAGAGACTGTTTACTCTGCTGCTTACTATTCCACCATCTTTGATGTTCACCTTTTGTTGTCTTCAAAATAGCTGCAGATACTTTCGGACACCATAAAAATCAAACAGAACAGAATAGAATAAAAATGGTAAAAACAAAACAATGTATACAATAAAAGACTACAAAACAAGACAACAGTAAATTCAAAATGGCTACCATACGTATCTTACTATCATTGAAATAGCTACTCATGTCACCAGGTATAATGTAATCAAACAAAGCAAAAGAGAATAAAATCCAATGCAACAAAATAATAAACAATGTAGGACTTCAGAGTGAGACTATAGGGAATCAACAATGGCTACCACCCTCAGAAGGAGACCCCTCCTAGATGCCATGCTGCATACCACTATCTTCTGAACAGATGATCAGACCACTGGCCCTAGACCTGCAAGGTCAGTGAAACATCAATGCAACACAGTCTTTCAATTGCATTTCACCTTAATAACTATCACTAGAGCCTGTGTTTCTTTGGATCCACCAGTTGCTTGGGGGAGGGACTTTTGTTTGCCAGACCATGAGCCTTAAGGAGCTGGGATCTAACTGTCCCCCCTGCTAGTGGGGGCCGATGGGGAGAGGTTTGGCTCTGGAGGTCTGGCTCCAGGCAGTGACCAGTGCATAGGGCTGTTTCAGGTGGGATAGGTATAGTTCTTCCTCCCCAAAGTCCATGCTAATGCTGACTCATGGGGAGAGGCTTTGCTCTGGATATCCCAGTCTTAAAGCGGCCTGTGCATGGAGCTGTTTCCAGCAGGATGATTCTAGTTCTCCCTCCCCAAAGTGCATGCTCACACTGACTCATGGGGAGAGGCTTGGCTCTGTATGTCCTGGTCCCACAGTGGCCCACGCATGGCACTGTTTCCAGCAGAACGATTCTAGTTCTCCCTCGCCAAAGTCCACACTGATTCTGACTCATGGGGAGAGGCTTTGGTCTGGATGTCCCAGTCCCACAGTGGCCCATACATGGTGCTATTTCCAGCATAACAATTCTAGTTCTCCCTCCCCAAAGTCCACGCTGATGCTGACTGTAGCAATTGTACTTTACTCTCAGTTTCCTGCTCATATGTCCAGTAGATGAGCAGAACACAGGGGCACAACCTTTAGGGAAAAATCAAAGTTACAGCTTTCAATTTTTTAAATCAACGACTCTCTTCATTCCTCAACTATGTAACGTAAGTACTGTTTCAAAACAAGTTGTAATTGCTTTGCATTTCATCCTAGAGGTGCCCTGTACTTTGAAGATGAGCATGTTAGAATCATAAGAGAACAGCTGCTGCTTTAGGTCTTCATCTTGGCTGATCTTTTCTTAGCTATTGAAATAATTACTATTTGAAAAACTTACTAAAAATTCATGTTCATCCTCGAAAACATTAAAAAGCAAAAGTAATTTTTAATAGCCTTTCTAATCCTACCATGCAAGAACTAAATATGATTAGAGCTACTGCACTGAAGTTTTTCCTGTGCTAATAAATCCACATGAATACATGGATCCTTTGAAAATTGAGATTCTGCTACATACAAAAAATTTTATTTAACAATATTTTGTGCTCTCAAAAAGGGCCTTTGTGACAACTCACTTTTGGGACTCCTCTTGTCTCTCAGGAGCTCTCCTCAATAAACCTTTCCTATGCTTCAAAGATATATATATATATATATATATATATATATATATATATATATAGAACATGTTTCCATATCCATAAAAAGTCTGAAATAATATTTTCCGTGGCTCTATGGGATTCCACTATAAAGATGACTCGTAAATTTGTTTCACTAGTCTTTTATCATTGCCTGTGTAGGTTATTTTCATCTTTCAGTATTATAAGCAAAACAGTGGTAAACATCCTTGTGTGAACATCTTTGCACACATATAAAATTATTTCCTTTAGATAAATACTTTGAAGGGAATTGTGAGATCAGCATACCCATTCATGTTTAAAGCTCTAGAGAATTATTTCCCAAATACCTTCCAGAAAGGATGTACCAATCTCACCCCTACCTCAGCAGTAAAGAAAAGTATCTACTTTCTCACACTTTCACCAGCAATGGGTGTTCTCATTTTTTTACAACTTTAATCAAAATAATTGGCAAAAGAGGTAACAGAGTAAATTCAAAATCAACTTTTAGGTAGTTTCAGCTGAATTTCCTCAAGTGACCCCATGTGCTTTACTTTACCATCTTCCTTTCAGGATACTCATGCCAAAACCACTTCCAGAAGATCTGTCTTGATTTATTCTCTTCCCACTCATATGCAAGCTTTCCCTTTTCTATCTTTTGCCAACTATTGGTATTACTTTTCTTTCATTGCTGGGACAAAATACTCAATGCCCAAAATTAAGGAAGTAAAGGTTTATTTAGCTCACAGTTTGTGGAGGTTTCAGTCCATACTCAGCTGACTCCAAGGCAGAGTGGCACATGGCAGAGGGCAACAATTCATAGTGGCTGGAAGACAGCTAAAGCAACAAGAGCAAAAAGGGAAGGAGCATGGGGAGAAGACTCTTTCTGTCCCTTCTAGTGTATGTAAGCCACACTCACCTAGGGTGGGTGTAGCACTCACAACCATAATCCCAGCATTGGACCATTAATTAATCACAAATTCTAGAAGCCTGCCTCCATGACTGCATGAGGCTTTGCAGGGGACATCTAGATTCAAACCACAACAGTATTTGACTGAATTTGTGTCAATGTAATAGATGGCCATGCTGGTTGAATACTTAGTGATATCAACCACAGATGGGACATCTAAATATTGCTGCTTTTAACAACCCATGAGTAGTCCCTAACATTGTGCTTAGCATTTCCTGCTGAGCCTTTTCATTGTTCTCTGGCTCCAGGATGCCAGATGTGATGAATGCTTTCGGGCACTGATGCTGCAATTGTCCTATTGGAAGTCTGGCTCACAGTGACAGGTGACAGTGTTCTACAATGACTTCTGGCCCTGGTTTGCTTGCAGGGGGCACTTACTATTCACCTTAGATGCAAAAAATGTCTGTGCTGACTACCTTAAGGTCTGGTGGTAGGTAGGTTTTCCTCTGTTTCAAATGAATGAAGAGTACCATAAGAAGAGTGGATCAGCACTTGACTGGGTTCTCTGGGGTCACTAAGGTATGATCAAAGAAAGTGTAACAGTTAAATTTAATCATAAACTTAATTGACTTGAGAGCCACCTAGAAAAATTAGGAAAGCATACTCCTGGGTGTGTCTGGTTAGGTTACAGAGGCTTAACCTTGGGTAACTTTTCTGGTCCCTGGACCCTTCTTCTGTGATGCTGTTCCCCTGGTCTGATGCTGTTCCCTCACTCTGCTTTCTGGCCACCATGAGGTGAACAGCTTTGCTCACTATGCCCTTCCCCCATGATGCTCCTGCCTTGAAGCCAGGCAACCATGGACTGAATCTCCTGAAACTGTGAGCCAAATTAAACCTCTCCTTTAAGTAGTGAGTGTCAAGTATTCAGTCCCAGCACTGGGAAAGTTAATACTGACAGTTTTGAGTCTTAATTTGAAAGGTCAATGGCTCACATTTTCTACAACCCTCTTATAATATTATGATTGCTGTCTGTTCAGTAGGCTTCTGGGAACTGGTAAAGAACTCAGTGACTATCTGCAGTGTTGTCTCTATTAACAAGTGCTCTTCAAGTTTGAGACAGCTTTTTTGTAAACATTTACAACCCAGATTTTGACCTTATCACTTTTTGCTTAGAATCCCTCTGGTAGAACCTAAGATTGCAAACTTAAGGTTTGCCTCAGGTGCTTGGGAAGTATCTTTAAATTTGAAAAGAACTCCCTTAAACCATTTCATATACTCTTCATACACTCATATTTCACTTACTCTTCAAAGTCATTTGTTAATGGCATTTGGGTGTGGGACTTCTGGAAGGTAGTGAGGTCATTAAGATGGGGTCTTCATGATGGCATTAGCACTATTATAAGAAGAGGAGAGATTCAGCTAGTATGTTTGTTCAGTCTTGCAATTTAACACACTCTACCATGTTATAATATAGCAAGAAGACCCTCACTGATGCCAAACTGGCCTGTCACCCTGCCTGTATCTAAACAATGTTGAAACATAGCAAGCCCCAAACTGAAGTCCTGACACGGAACTGCTCATTCAGTTTTTCCCCTCTTAACTGGTAAGTCCATCTTTCCTGGTATGGCTAAAATTTAAGAACCTAGGCTTTAGACTGAGCACTGTAAAGCTACAACTATTCAGTCACAGAGCAGAAGAGATGAAAGAGTAGGGTCCTTGTTGGGGAGGCCTAGGGCTTATACTTTCCATGAGCCTCTCTTTGAATGCCTAGGCATTAAATTATGATTGTTATCTATTTTAGGTATTTGGTATGTGCTCCCAGAGTTTTCTGCTTGGACTGAGAGACTCCTGCAGGAATAAGAGAGTGTAAACACATTACACAGAGAGGAAGAAAGTGCTTAAAGAAGGAATTTCCAGGCAAAGGAAACACTGTAAGCAAAGATAGGACGAGGTGCGACACTTTCAGAGAATTGTGAGTCAGCCAGAATGGTTGGAGCACAAGAAGGGAGTAGGTGAGGCAAGGGTAGATGGTGCAAACATTCAAAAATGTGTTTGAAAGGGAGGCTGTCACCAGACTGTACAGGCCTTAAATGCTATCTTTAGGAGCTTGAACTTTGCACTGGAACCAAAAACAGAGACACTAAATTTTTTTCAATTAAAGTATTTATTTCATTATTGCTTGCTTTTTTAATTTTAATTTTTATTGATACATGTTTGTAGTACACAATGATTGCACTCCTCATAGGGAGCTGGAACATGTATGTAACACATCTTAATTCTTTTTTTCATCTCCTTCCCTTCCTTTTTCTTCTCCTCCTCCATCTCTTGGTCCCTGTTCATTGGCAAAGTAGCTATCTCCTTATTTCCTATTATCTGTCCTTATTTTGCCCTTTAATCATTTGATTTTGAGTAGATTTGGAACTTACAGCAAGATTATGGTTCTGGAAGTAATGTGGAAAACTGATTCATGTCTTTGTAGAAGCAGCAGAACACTCCTTGCATCACTGGACAGATAGCATGGCAAGGTGTTTGGCAGGTAGAGTCTGGAAACTCAGGCTCCAGCTCTGGTGAGAATTCTGGCTCTGTCCTCAGGGATATTCCTGGATCTCACTGAACTTGAAAAGTGATCAAAATAATATCCACTTTTCAGTGACATTGTGGGATTAAGGGAGATTGTACATATAAAGGATGAGACACAGGACTTGGCACATAGTAAATGTTCAATATCAGGCATAGGCCACTATTATTAAAGACATTACATAGGACAACCTTTAGAGTACCAAGGCCTCTGAGAAAGGTAAGGCCAATGCCTGATTTCTTTCTTTGTTAGTTCTGTGATGATTCTTTCTGCTTTTTTACCAGTTCTCGTAGGAGACCTGAATTATGTTCGCTGGTATAGAATGATTCTTTTCTGCGTGCTAGTTTGCCTGGCTTGTGACTTCTGGCATTTCTTAATGAGAACCTGTGATTTAAGGTTGAATTTCAAGAACATCCTCTCTGCCATCCTTTGCCAAGTTCACTGTAGAAGTTCCAACAACAGGGGACACAGAGCCCAGACAAAGGACAGCAGAATAGAGTGGAAATGTCCCCAAAACTCAGCCCAGAAAGTCCCTGCAACCCATCCAATCATCTAAGCTCCAGAACAGTGTGAGGTATTTCATTTAGCTAACTAGGTTTTTAATTATTCTCTCCCAAGCTAAATCTGGAGTCTTTTTACCTCTTGAATGCCAGTGACCTCTTAGGAATAGAGACTCTGCTGGTGGTATTGAGAATGGTCCTCAGCCTCTTAAGTGGTGGGTTTCTGACAGGCAAAAGATCCATTCTCATTCACCTGGCCTGAATTCACTTAACAGACAGTAGAGGCAGCTCAGAGAGGTAGTGAATTCTCCATTGCTGGATGTGTTTAAGGTGGATGACTGTTTGCTGGTGATGCATATGGAGACAGGGAGTTAGAGGCCATTCTGGCATCTTATGGGTTGCTGGGCCACTAACTCTTAAAATCTCATCTACTTTTGAGATTGTCTAGTGGACTTGTCTTTGGGATTATTTGCTCACTCAAATAGTCCAATCTTTGCTGCTATTCGACAAACAAAAATTATCTTATTATATCAGTTTCCTGTAGAGTTTGAACACTTCTGCTTTAAGAAACTGTACAGTATTCCTCAAATAATGATGATCTATACAGAAAAAAATCAATGGGGGAAATCCAAATATGCTATTCACTCACATACTCATCAGAGCTTCTGGTGGGGACAACAGATCTTTCCATTCATGAGGAGTCCAGTGAACCTGACACAGATTGGCTACAGTTGCTCCTCTGTTGATAGCCACTTGCTGTCAGTACCATTAGAAAAGACTGTTTGAAAGAATGAAAGGCAATAGAGTCAGAAGCACTACGACTCAGTGGTTATAAACTTGAGCTCTTTAGTCAGATTTCCTATGTTTAAAGCCTGGCTGTTATCCTAGCTTAGCTGTGAAGCCTTGGGAGAAATTACAGAACTTATCAGAAATGTAGTTTTCCCATGTAGAGAAAGGGCTAATGATTTTACTTGCCTCTGGGCTGGTGTGAGGAAAATACTGTTTTAAGTATTTGCTGCTATTATTATTATCGTTATTATTATTATTATTATTAGTAGTAGTAGTAGTATTAACTGAGGTTGGACATTTATTTCATTTATTTGTATCTGCTTACGATGTAAATCTCAAGCTACTTGCTCCTTTAGGCTTCCTGAGGGCCTCTCCTCTTTTTCTCTCCTTTCCACAGCCCTTGCCAGAGAGTCAGCTGAACAACACTGCATTGATTTGCTATAAGCCTGTGGCTCACCTTTCGTTGAAGAAAGTACGGTGGAAAGCAGGAAGTCTGGGAAATGAATTGCCCACTAATAGGATTCTTGGATATAAATACTGCATATGGATATGATTCTTAGGTAATTAATATGTTTGGAGATGCAGAGGGGTCTAGTGACAAGATGAAAGAAACTTGCCAGACAAGATTGTTTATATGACAACTCCAAGTCCTATATTGTGGGACACTGAGTTATTCTAGCATTGGGAATGTTTTTGCCTAAAGCAAGAGTTTGGAAAACGGGGGTGCATTCCCATACAAAAGAGCTTGGTTAGGTGGACACTAGGGTCAGTGAAGTGGTGCACAAGACTGAAACCAATAAGTTGTCAAACTCTGCTGGAGATCTAAGAAGCTAAATAGGGTTTAAGTAGAGAAATTCTTATGAGAGAGCCAAAGAGCTCCCCCAAGGGAGCATGATGGGCTCTGGAGACAGCAGCCAAATTTCAAACACAAAAGTTCAGGAACAGGCATTGAACCTCTGGGTGACGTTTATTGAGTAAAATGGATGCTGCCTTGATGCTGCTGGACCACACTGAGGTATGTGTGGCGTTGAGATTAAGAGGCTACCGAGGAGGGGAAAGGACGAATTCTTAATTTAGACTTAGTGCTCCCAAGATGCACTAAGTAGAAAGTAACTTAGTTATTTCATTAAAACAGAAGGTAGCTTACGAATAAGACCCCTGCTCTTTAGTTTCTTTCCTTAGCCTAATCATGTTCACCCTCATTATCACAAACCTGTATGAGGACTTGGATGCCATGATAATCTGATTGGCAACAATGCAAAAATGAGAATCAAGATTTCCAAAGCTTTTATTTATTTATTTATTTATTTATTTATTTTTACCAGGGGTGGAACTCAGGACCTTGTGCTTGCCAGGCAGTCGCTTATGCCACTGAGCTAAATCCCTGGCCCCCCTTTTTTATATTAAATAAATGTAAGGAGAAGGCCTGGCTCCAAAAATCAATGGCACAATTTCAACACAAAGGAGAATGTGATGTAACAGAGGTATATGGGAAAAAGAAAGAGCTAGAGGGCTCTTAGTTCACTAAGTGTCATGTCTGTTAACAGTATGATGTTGCTGCCCAAACAGCTCATCTTGGTGTGGTCCTTGGCTGTATTAATAGATTTTTCTATAGTAGGTTTACCAATGGAAGTTGCTAATACCTGACTACTTTTGGCCTTTGAAAATAGCAGTGGCGTGTGGTACAACTTAACTTCAAGCAGCACACGAAAGTAACTTGGGCTCTGTGCAGATCGGACTGCATTTAGAGGCTTGTGCTTAGTTGAGCATGATATATTGTAAGAAGAATTTTGACAAACATGCATAGAGGAGTCCTATTGTGATGCAGAGATTCCCAACATTGTCAGAGAAGAAAAAGATGAAAAAACTCCCAAGTTAAATTGAGGATGTGCAAACTGTTTTCAAATAACGGAGGATTTATGAACTGGGAAAGGAGTTGTTCTCTGTAAAGTTTTGGAAAGCAGCAAAAAGGACAAATTAGTGGGAAATATTAGCAGGAGCAGCAAGTCTGTATTTGACATAAAGAAAGGTTTTTATGGTTAAGGCTTCTCCTGGACTGTAAAGACAGATAATGAACTCTTCATCAAGTCTTTGAGTAGAAGCTGGATGCTGTGGAGAGCTTTTAGGAATTGGAAAAGGTATGAACACATTTATCACTTAGTTTCCTTGCAACTCAGAGACTCCATCATCAGGTTAAAACTGAACTAAAACAGGTGTGCTTCCACTGCAGAAATGAGCTTTTTCACATCCCAACCTTTTGTTTTAGTGTCAAGGTGACAAATGTGAGGCATCAGAAAAGCAACTCTGCTGCATTCTTCCACATATTTAGCAGGTTTCTTTGGCCACATTTAACAGTAATTTTTCTCAAGTATCTGGCTTAGAAATTGAATTGCTGGGATTGAATTTCATCTCGTGTTAGATTTGTGAACCTACTTGAGAATTAGTAGCTGGCAGTACTGAACAGAATTCAAGGCTGTAGTCAGATTTTATTTACATTTGGTTAATGGCAATTACCATATTTCACAAAAGTGTTTTTAAAAATCAAATAGCTTTTATGTTATAACATTTTGATGAACTAAGTATTTAAGAAGCAAACTATTTCATTTCTGCCAAAAGGCAGAAGAATTTAAAAGCCAAGGCCCTGTGCACTTAAAATGGGTACATTTTATGGTGTGTATATACATTATACCTCAATAACATTGTTTAGGAAACAGACAAAGGTACTTAGCACAATGTATTTGAGGATTGCAAGGTTAAAACACTTGAAAGCATGCTTAGTGAATGCAGTGTTAGGCCATTGAAAAAGTACCTGTTTATTATGGGTAAGTCTAAAATGGTCCCCCAAAGTCTCATGTGTGCAGATAAATATGTTCAGTCATACAAAAGCAAGTCATACAAGAGAAACCATGCAGTATTTGAACTTGTTCCTCTGATTTATTTCACTTGCCTATGAATGCCTCAAGTTATCCTTCTTTATGGCAAAATAGTACTGCATTGTGCATAAATATCACATTTCCTTTATCTAGTCAGCTGTTGTAGGACATATACACTATTTCTAATATTTAGCTATTATGAGTTGTGCCTCTATAAACATGGGCA
>RJWT010047548.1:0-11284 GCA_004365215.1 Cuniculus paca | reverse complement strand
ATAATGTATATATTCTTGAAAAGATATTTGTGTAAAAGACTATTAGAAAAGTATCATGCAATTTGAAGATTCTTTAGCAATATCGAGAGAAGCTGTAATATTTTTATTAGTTTACATTTAACTCTCTATCATAAACATCTCACCCTATTTGAAACTCTCAATAACAACATGGAATTTTTTTATTTACTATCTAAAATATATCCCACTAAAAAGAACTGGAAAAGGCAAGCTGACAGAAATGTCCAAATGAATGTGGTATGGTGTTGGAATCTTTCTGCATTGGCAGAGGAGCACCAGAGTTTGTGTCCATCTTCAATAATGAGTTTTCAGTCTTGGGCAATTTATCTAATGCATTCATGTGAATCCATAAAATTACACATAATGAATGATCACAATAAAACTTTCATCCTTACCTCATTTTGAGAATTAAGAGATACCATGTTTAAGAAAGATGCTAGACAAAACAATTTACAAAATTTGGTTGAATTAGATCTACTTGTAGCAACAATTTATCATGTGAATATATGACAATAAGACATTAAATCCATTTTTCATTGTAAAATGAAAATAAAAAGGCATAAAAGTATCTGAAATGGATATGTTTTAAAATACAATAATTTAAAGACATGCAGTAAAAGAAAAAATCTTACCGTTCCTTTCGCATCTTGTGTTTTTCTTTTTATTAATAGTTCACACATTTCAAAGGAGCAAAATATAATCACTTGTATATATTTTAGGACAATCACTCTTTTGTTTGTCTTCACGCTCTTACTTTCTACATATGTCTTTGTTCATTTAATGATAAAATTTACTTTTTAGAAGATAAACACATTGCATTTTATTTTTATATTTATTAGTATATGCCTACAGTACAAAAGATTACATTCGTTGTGAGTATTTGGCATATGTACCTCACTCATCTTAATTTTCTTTACATCCCCTTCCTGTCCCCATTCAACTTGGTCCCGATTCAACTTGCAAAAGATCTTTTTCCCTATTTCCTGTTATCTATACTTCATTAAGCTCTTTAATTTATTTATTCTTTTGGTTTCTTGTGAATCTCTAGGCATGATTCAAAATGGCTTGTTGAAAGCACTTAGGAGCTTTCAAAATGGGGAGCTTGGGCTTCCCTGAAACATGGCAGTGGTTTATACAAAAAAGGGGGGTTCAAAGCAAAATTCCCCAGTGTGTAAGCTTGCACCTACTTTACTGACCAAGCCCAAAGTAAACGTGGGAGAGTACTAGCCACATATGTATATATTGGGATGTAAAATTCATTGAGATGTTAGCAAAATGATGACCTCTTGCAGAAATCTAAGCAAGGCCATTGAAAGTATTACAGAAATATTTACCCAGGTAATGGCTGCACAAATGCCAAGTTACACTTTTATATATATCTACTAGCTAGAATAAGGGCTATGGAGCACAGTATGTTTTAAATGATCAGAGAAATGGAACATAAAATGTGAGCCTTGTTAACAAAATTGGAAACTTGATATGTAATCTTAGATTATTGAAATAAAGCTTCTTAAATTTCTCCAAATAATCCCTGGGGAGAATCTGAGCTAAGCATAGAGATTACTCTAGTGGGAAAAAATGCATGCTACATAAAAAAGCATAAAGTCACAGGTTTCATCTCTTAACGCGGGCCAAATTAAAAACATAATTCATTTGGTATCCAAAAAATCATATCACACCTAGTAATATGGTGATTTTTCTTTGTGATTACACTGGAAAATACTTGCATTCTAGATTTTCTTTTCATTTTTAAGTTATTCACAAATAGCAATAAAGGTAGACTTGTCCATAATAATGAGCTGTTTGCAAGTAATAAACTTACGCTGACAGAAACTCGAATGTAACGGTCAGACTGAGGAGAGCCAAACAGGTCTCTCTCTGGAGGAAAAAGATGCTGGATGAGTACCCATGGCAACCTGATTTCAAGGCAGTGGAAAACCATGAAATCATGGAGGAAAGAGCAGCTGTTGGATCCAGCACATTTAGCACAACTAATCAAACCTATGTCGGCAGTGGCTATCAGCTGTGAAGTGAAAGATAAACCTCCATGACAGGTTCTGAAAATACTGTCCACAGACAAATAAAATGACTGTATTTGCGTTTAGGTATTGCAGAAAGGGCACTGTAAAGTGCAGTAACTTCTGTAACCATAGACAGTTAAACTGTCTTAATGAGCAGTTTCAAAAATGAAATATAACAGACAGAAAGATGCATTGTTTGATGATGAAGCATGGTTTAAATCCAAATGTCTGACTATTGGGTTGAATCTTACATTCATTCCTCGAAATGATTTATTGTAGTAGAATTTGTTCCATTTCTGGCCTAAAAGTGTACAAGTTATGTTAGATAGCATCTGGAAAACCACTGTGTTTCTTAAACTTTGGGTTTTATGTATATATAATTTTATGTATATCATATGTATACCAAATTTATAAGTATATATATAACATTATATAAAATATATATCAAATTTTACTACCTAAATTGCAGTTTATTGTTTTTTAAATAAAACATTGATTACCTGAAAAATAATTTCTGGTTCTAATTTGCTTTTACTGTGTTTCCTATTATTGAGCAGTCATCTGATAGGCTTTTGGTAAAGACTAGCATAAAGTGCAATCTTCAAAACACCATTTATTTGATGGTTGAAAATTCATACATTAAAATACACATAATATATTCTATTGGCTAAGCACAGAATTAAAAATATATTGTCTACGGCCATACCACCCTGAATGCACCCGATCTCATCAGAATTAAAAATATATTAAGATTAAATTCTTCCAGAAGTGAAGTAGAAATCACTTGGGGCCACACGATTGAAAAAAATAGCAAAAATGACTAAGAAATTGAATGAAGGACAGCATACCAGGAGAACACTGAAGTGCGTAGAAGTGTGGAGGCAGACTGGTTTTGATTCGGTTAAGGTAATTGTACTATCTTAAATCTCCATACATAAATTCAAAAGGTTTAATTTTTTTATTCCAGATACACACATGCTCTTTTATGTATATTACTTGATACTCTTCTTTGACACTCTCTTTAAATGCCCATTTGACCTACGAGGGAGAAACTCAGACTGGTGATTCATATAAAAAGAGATGGCAATGTATTATATCTTACTTAAACAGTATATATTGCATTTGAGCAGTGTTCTACTTAGTACACCCCTGATTTTTCCTCCAAAGTATTCATTGATATAAAGGAAATAAACAGATTATCTTTTCACCCATGCAAATGGATCTGAGCTTGCTATGCACCAAATCCTCATAGGCCAATGCTCACCAGCTACATAAGAATCTACTTGAGTTGAATGCTTTGGATGAATAAAATGGTTTAGGATCTTATGTAACAAAAGAACAAATATATTAAACTACTCAAGGCAGTGCAGAACAAATATTTTCATATCTACCTTACTGTATAAAAAAGACCAAGTAATTAACTTTTTACATACTTAGCTATGTAAAAACTTCGTGATATACTATTGGAGTTCTATCTATCATTCCATGGCCCACTGCAGCAATGGCCAGTAATGGTGACCCATCTGCAATCACAGTGAACCACTGCTGCGTGATTCATTTCTGAGTGGAGACAATCTACCACTGTGAGCTTCTAGTTCAAGCACAACCTGAGTTCTGCTACTCTGAGACAACACCGAGGCTAAGAAAGCTTCCTTACAATCCTTAAAGTTATTCATATTAGGTATTCAAAAAATTATAGACGATATACATTTCATCCTTCTGGCATTTTGGCAAAAACTCCAGTTGATTATATGCATTTGTAATTGTCCAGTAAGTCCCCAGCTTATGAAGGAGTTCTGTCTCCAGAGATCATTCATAAGCTGGATTCATTCATAAGTCCAACAGAGCAACTCTTAAACACCTTTGATACAAATATACAATGTAAAACATAAAAACACTAAATGTGAGGTCTGTTTGTGAAACTCTAATGTTTGTAAGTGATGGACTTACTGTATTTTTAAAAAATGTTTTATTTCAGTTGTTTCTTACCGTCTGGAAAACACTTCACATACCTAATTTTTTGTCAATTCCATGGTGATTAGTAACATATCAGGTTGGCATAGCAAATAGCTAAGCCTCAATATGTTGCTGTCTGTACCTTATCTTTGAAGTGAGAGGGATAAAGATATTGTGGAAGGAAGAGCAATTTTGTTTTCAAAGACAGCTTCCAGGACAGCCCCTTGCAAGATATGCTGTGGTGTTGACAGTGCCCACTGACACCTACAACGGGCTTTCAGCACTGGAGATTTTCACTGGATTAGTTAGCAGGAGGCAATCAGTGTAAGTGATGAAGACAGGGAGTAAAAGTGATAAAATGAATAACACTAGAGTAGTCATAAAAGTAGAATAAAGGGAGACTGAACAGTAACTCATCTCACAATTGTACCAAAACAGCCTTTAAATGGGAAAGGGTGCAGTCATTTCAGAAGGAAAATGATGGAAAGTGTATACCTTGAATGTAGATTCCTTCACTTTAATGGTCTCAGTGTTGCATCTTAAATAACAAAGAGAGCTTTACCAAGCTGAGATAGAAACAATAAAGACACACTGGAGGACAGGGGCTAATGTAAGACCAGTATGTAAATAGCTTTGAATAGAATTGTTATTTCAAAATTGAATTTCTGCCCTTGCAGTCTCTATGAAGGCAGCCAATCATCTTCAGGCCAAGGACTTCGTATGGTGATACTCTGAACACAAGCATACTGACACTCATCCCAAGCTGTAATTGTGTTTTTGTAAAATGTAGACCTCTTTGATTTGAACTGTGACCTCTCCTCATAATCTACTTCTTTATATTATGCTTATACATTTTTTTAAAAATTTAAATATAAGGGTCATCTGGGAAATCATAAGCACATTCATATGCACCCATTCACATATGTACATAACTGTACAATTATTTCCCGAGACTGCTTTATAAAGAAATGTTGAGTGATGGAAAAAAGCTTCTTTAGACTAAAAAAAATAGAATTTCTGCTGAAATTAAGAATTCTTTACCCTATGATCTATTTCTCTATCTGAATTAATTCCTAAGACTTTTTCTCATAAATCCATAAATCCATAAAGCATATACACAAAGGTATTGACAGTAACAGGGAGTTGGAGGAGGTCTGCATTTTTCCAACCGAGGAACATGTAGACTTTGATATGGGAAGTTGCAAAAACTAGTGGAGCCTCATTTGCATGCAAGCGTTAAAGAGTTATACGCATTAACAGTTGAACCATTCTACTCCTGTCTTGTTATGAATTTCTTAGTTAAAAGGAATGCAGCAAAGGCTCATATAATATTGTATTAACAGTGTTAATAGTAGTTCATCATCACTGCTATTTTTATCACCAATAATGTTAATAATAACAGTAGCATGAGATTATAGTTCCATATGATTATCATATTTATATAGTGAATTTTAGGCATTGATGTTATTATTACTACAATGAACCCTTGACTTATGAACTCAATTCATTTGTGAAGCTGGTTGTAACTCAAGTTGTTTGGAAGTCAAGACTATTTTTTCAATAAGGAATAATGGAAACATCCATAATACATTCTGAACCTCTGAAAGCACCCCATAACTAACCTTTTCAAAATGAAAAGAGAGTTGTACGATGTGAATAATTTATCAGAAACACCATTAATTTTTCTAAGGTATTCACCAAAAAGCTATAAAACGCGCCTAGTTTACCAGAAAAACCATTTCATACTGCACCCAACATTCAAGTTGACATCTTTGGCTTGTGGGAAGGGAGGATGAAATGGAAGGTGGTTATTGTTTGGAAGGAGAATCCACTTCCATAAGATCATCAGGAATCCAGGCTAGACTGACACTTACAAAAGCTTCCATAGGCTTTTCTGGCATCTCGAGTCTGTTTGCAACCACACAAGCAGTCAGCATTTGGGTCATAACTCAAGACTTTGGTCATAAGTTAAACCTAAAATTCTAGTCATAACCCAAGTTCTTTGTATGTGAGGTCAGTCAAAACTCTAGGGTCCACTGTATTTCATTGAAACAATATCATAGTAAATATTTTTAATATGAAGATTAGCACATTAGAAATAAAGGAAAATAAGTCTTGCATATCTTTTTTCCCAGAGACACAATTCTTCATCTGAATAAAAATAAAAAGGCACTGTGTCACATTTTGAAAAGCAGACATCAGATTTAAATAAAAAAAACCTGTGTCACATGCATTTTGGTCTCTTTATATCTTTATTTGTATTCAATATGTCAAATTACAAAGGCATTTTCAGACAAAAGAGTATAACATGTGAATTAAATTAGTGCTGAAAAGCATTCATCTTTAATAAGTTGTCATAAAGCATGATGATAAGATCCTGGAAAGATAGATATTGAAAAGTTTCTGCTAATACATTGACTTCTCTGATCTTGCCATTTGTCCCTCTACATTTCACCTTTTTCCACTTATGACTGGTATGTGATAGTCCATAAAGCAATGTTTGAGGACAGAACTTGAATAGTGAGACTCTTCCAGCTGACATTTACAAAAAAAGAAAAACATTTATTTTTCCCCTGCAGGAAATTCAAAATTAGCTGGTTACATTAGAAGGATAAGATGAATAGTGTAATATTGGGAGTGAGTCAGAATTAAACTACATAATTCTGCTACATTGAAATCTTAATAGGATTATGACAAAAACACTAAAATATTGCAACAACCAGGAACATGTTGTATTGATATAATTGAAATAAAAATATAAAAAACTTATCCAACTTTAGATAATGTATTTGTTGTTTTTCTCTAAATCAAAATTTAAATATGGATACCTTAAAATATTTCTTTTAATCTTTACTAAAGTTGTCTTCAAAAAATATCTTAAAGAAACAATTTCCTAAAGATAATTTAAATTCAAGAAAGATGTATATTTAATTAAGGTTTATAGCCATTGTACTAGTATAAGGTTTATTTATAAATATTATATAAATTTGTATAGCTATCTATATGTTTTAGTAAAAAGCTTTACAAAAGCAAGAATGTATATTTTGAGTCAATAAAACTAAGAATTTGAATTGAAACTATGTTATTGCAGATAAAAATGTATAGCCTTTTTCAAAATACAATGGCCTTTTTTTATTTACAGAGGGCATGATTGTCCATTTAAAAAACTCCAACAAGACAATTTTAAAAATTATTAAAAATGATCATTACAAGACTCCAGTCTAATTATTAATGTACAAAATTAGATTCAATTACTGTACACAAAAATGGACAATTTAAATTGAAAATAATAAAAATTTCAACAGAACTCAAGAAAGTGCAACACATAGATATAAATCTAACAGACGAGCATGTACATGCAGGAAACTACGAAACCTGTTATGTGAAATAAAAGGCCAAATGAAAGAGATATTTAGTTTTTATGAATTATAAGACAACATTTTTATGATAAAATTCAGTAGAAGATGATCTGTACATATAGTACAATCAATATCTAGGAAATGTACAGTGTAGAATTGTGGAACTAATTCCACAGCGTGTATGGGAGATGGTTAATCTTGGTTGACAATCTGATGGACTGAGAGAAATCTAGAAAGTTGATTGAACCACATTTTGGTGTATGTCTGTGAGGGTGTTTTCAGAGACACTGTGCCTGTGGCCACCAAACTGAGGGGGCGACTCTCCTTGAACATGAGTGGCACTATCCACAATGCTGAGACCTCAGATAGAACTAAAAAGCAGAAGAAAGAGGAAGCACACCCAGGGACACAATCTACTTTTCTTGAGAAGGTGATTTTTTTTTATGCTGCTGCCATTTTCCATACACATCTGATTCCAGATTCTTCAGCCATTTAACACCAGTGAATCTCCAGGAAGATTCCAAACCTTTGGCCTTGCACTGGTGCTACATCATTGGTCTGTGTTATTCTGAAGATTCTAGATTTATTTTTATTTTATTTTATTTTATTTTATTTTATTTTATTTATCGTGCAAGGAATTGAATTCAGGATCTTGTGCTTGCCAGGCAGTTACTGTGCCTCTGAGCTGTATCACCAGCTAAAAATTTTAGAAAATTTTCTGAGGGGTACCAGGAATTGAACACAGGACCTTGCGCTTGCCAAGCAGGCAGAATTCTAGCTTCTTGAACTGGTTTTATCAGCTTTCCAGCCTGCAGACAGCCTCTGTGGAACTCTTAAACTCTGATCACATAAGCCAATCTAATAAATACTCTCCAACACTTACATATACACTCTAATGGTTCTGTTCTCCTAGAGAATGCTAATACAATATGATAGAACAAAGACCCAGAGGAGTCACCACAACAAAGAATAAAAGGAATGAATGGAAGAATTTACATTACTCAATTTTAAAATTGTAGATGGCATTAACCAAAATAGTGTGATAGTGGAGAAAGAAGAGACATACAAAGTAATGGAGCCGATTGGAGATCCCAGAAATAGGTTTATACTGTCAAATAGTCTTTAAGAATTTACAAAAGACAATTAAAGAAAAAAATGATAATAGCCTTTAAAACAATTTGTCCCAGAAAAAGTTAGATTTCTATACAGAGAGAATGAACCTATGCACAAAACTTTCAACTTTCACTGTAAACAAAAAGAAAAACCTCAAATGGATTATAGAACTGCTGTAAATGTAAAATGTCAAAGTGATACGAACTCCAGAATGAAGTATAGGAGAATATTGCTGGTGCCCTTGAATTTGCTGAGGAGTTTTAATCATAATATCAAAGCATTGGTACATAAAATTTTTAAAATGATAACTTTAACTTAAATAAAAGGTTTTATCTGAGAAAAGCACCATCAAGATATTTAAAAATACAAAAAAATACTTTTTATACATGTAAGGATATTATATACAAACATTATTTAAAATCAAGTCAGAGGGCCAGGGATCTAGCTCAGCGGCCTAAGCGCCTGCCTGGCAAGCGCAAGGTGTGAGTTCAATCCCAGGTGCCGCAAAAAAATAAATAAAATAAAGTCAAGTCAGAAAATAGTCCAAAATAAAATGGTAACATTATCTAAACAGAGAAACTTTACCAAGAAGAAAGAAATCAAGAAGCATGTGAGAAGATATTGAAATCAACGAAGACAATAAAATACCATTCTGTATCTAATACAATAGGTAAAATTGTATAATTAAAAGTAAAAATTGCTGGTGCAGAAACTGGAACTATAACTCATTGCTGGTAGTAACGTCTAACGGACCAGACAGTTTGATGGTAGTCTTTCAGTGTTTTATGTTTTTTATTTCACTTTTCAAGGTTTGGTTACAAAAGTTGGTTATAAAATTTAAAATATGCATCCCCACAAAAACCTTTCACTCAAGTATTCATAAATAATTTTTCATAATTGTCAAAAACTGTAAATAATTGAGTATAGCAGAAAGAATAATGAAATTGTATTACATTCAAACAATTGTATATTTAGCAGTAGGAATAAATAAGTCTTCAAACCACAGAACCACAACTATGAGAATTGAAGCTAGTCTAAAAATGCTACATACTTCACAACCCCAGCTACTACCATAACAGAAAGAGTAGGAATTCATTACAGGCATTCTGGAAAATTGAAAGGTTAGCAATATCAACTATTATGCATTCCATGATGATGGGAAAAATGTGTTGTCTGTCTATAAGAAATTAATCTGCGAGACATTAAAACTGTAACACACTAGCGAAAATAGAGATAAGAAAATTATCATATAGTATATTAAAAATTAGGAAATAATCTGCATTCCTCAAGGTACTCCACAGAAACAAAACTAACACACACACGTATCTCCACAAAGAGATTTACTTTGGCATTTTGTTTAAGTTGTGATGGTGATAAAAGATCTGTAAATGCTGTCAGGAGGCTAGAAGTCCTGGGACAGGAGAGCCTGTATTTAAGGCCATAGAGGAAGACAACCACTTAAAAGCAGAGCACAAGCTCACACTCTTCAGTCTGTCAGCAGACTGAGGACACCTATTATGTTAAGCAGCCTGGACTATGGGTGCTTTTTTATTTAGGCTACTGATTCAAATTCTAGGCACTTCCAGAGTGGCCCTTAAAGATTTACTCGGAAATAAAGTTTTTCTCAGCTATTCGAGGATCTCTTAGCACAGTAAAATTGACACGCTAAATTAATCATCGCAATACCTTAAAGTAATATTCCCACTCCAAAGTTCTTATACACATTCAAAGACATTTTAGTTAATTACTAATTAAAATATGAAACATTAATCCATGTGAAAAGCAAAAAAACATGTGCTTAATAATAAATGTAAAATATTAGTTGCTGTTCAAACGAAGGAAGCATGATACCAATAATTAAGCATAAACCCCTGGGCTTAGAAGTAGCATAGTAAATTAAAAATAGATGATAAAGAAAGCAGTAAATAATAACTGTAAATACATTATTAAACTAATTAAAGTACACTAGAGATAAAGGCAAAATTTGATTGTTCATAAAGCTTTTTTGTATTAAATTCTTTTTAATCCTAGTGTCATTAAGCAAGGAAAATAAACAAAAACAGACAAACGATAAGAAATGTGAAAGATACCAACATATTATTCAGACAATGGAAAGGATCACAAGTTGATCTAATAAGTAATTTTGTTTCCATCAAGAAAACAAAACAGAAAAGGAAAATTCTTTCTGCCCAAGTAGTTCTCTATGTATTAAAAATTAATTCTACACTACCAAAATATCTCTCAAAACATTAAACAGTTTTTCCCTCAGAAGCAGAAGTAAACTATACTGTTCAGGTTATGACCATCTGTATTTTAAAAATAATAGATTTTCAATCATTTATTTCTATGACGTGTTGGAACTTTGCTCTTGCGAAACGCATTCCTCCACACTTTTATCTCTAATCAAAGTAATTACCAATCTTCAAAGAACAGACACTACACTTGCTCTTGGCTAGGTAGGACAGAGGTTACCAGAAGCTGGGAAGATGAGTGAGGCACGGACGATGAGGTGAGCTCATGCAATGGGCACAGTGGTTCAGTTAACTAAAAGGAATCTATTCTGGTGTTCTATACCAGAACGAGGTGACTATAGTGAAACAATACATTATATATTTGAAATGGTGAAAAGAGAGGATTTTGAAAGTTCTCACAACAAAGAAATGATGAATGGGTAAGATCAAGGATTCATCAATTATCATGATTTGATCTCTTCACAGTGCATACATATATCAAAACACCGAAGTGTACAACATAACTATAGAGAATTATTATATGAAAATGAAAAGATAATTAAACAAAGAACAAGTTGATCATTGT
>RJWT010047547.1:0-11279 GCA_004365215.1 Cuniculus paca | reverse complement strand
GGCTTCAGAGATAGTAAAGAATTGGTACGAACTCTCATGAATATTTTCCTGACCTGTATTTTGAAGTAAATTTCAAACAAGTGGAAGGGTGAAACACTGTACGGAAAGTATATTCAAGAAAAGGGAAAACCATGAAGGATGAAATCCTTAGAAAAGAGAAAGTAAAAAAACCAAAAACTTCTGAGAGGAGCTTTAAAGAAACTATTCATGTTTTTGTAATAGTGCAAAGTGTAGGGAAGCCTGGAATATTGAGATTAATTTATTTTTTTAAAGTGACAAATTTGTATATATTTATTGTAAAAAACATGATTTTTTTTTTGTACCTGATATCCAACTCAAGACCTTGCACTTGCCTTGCACTTTGCTACTGAGCTGTATCCCTGACCCAATTCTTTTTTTTTTTTTTTGAGGCAGGCTCTTGCTATGCCAGTAAATTGCCAAGGTGGAGCTCCAACTTGCGATATTTTTGCCCCAGCCTCCAATAAAGCTGTGTACCATCAGGCCCAGTTTGCATGTTTTGAAATGTGTATAAATTATGAAATAGCTAAACAACTAATTAACAAAAGCATTACCTCTGATAACGATCATTGTTTTGTGGTGAGAATACTCAAACTCTCTAATTTGGTGATTTTCAAGAATATGATACCATGTGATTAACTATAGCCACCATGTTTGTATAATAGTTTTCTTGAAATTATTTCTCTTACCTACCTGAAATCTTGTATTCTTTGCCTAACATCTCTCCCATCCCTACACCCCAGTAGCTGCTAACAATCTACTCTTTGCTTCTGAGCCCAAGTTTTTAGATTCCATGTGTAAGAGAGGTCATCATTTTTCTGTGTGTGCTGTATTTCATTTAACCTGAAGTCCCAGGAGATCCCACTTTATTTACTCTCTTAGGTGCTTCCTAGGGGGTGACTGTCCAGGAACAATAATAAATCTTATTTCTACTCTAACCGAGTCCTCAACAAAAAATACCTTCAGTGCCATGCTTACAGAAGGGAATTCATTTTACTTTAAAACAAACTTCAGCTACTTAGTAGTCTCCTTTCTAGCTGATTCCAATATTCTGCTTTTATTTATTTATTTATTTTTGCAGCACCAGGGATTGAACTCATGACCTTGAGCTTGACGGGCAGGTGCTTAGACCGCTGAACTAGATCCCCAGCCCTGGTGGTTTTGAGACAGGGTCTCACTATGCCGTTCAGGCTGGCCTTGAGCTCAAAATTTGTAGCCCAGGCTGGTCTCGAACTCACAACGATCCGCCTGTCTCAGCCTCCCGAGTGCTGGGATTACAGTCGTGAGCCACAACGCCCGGTCCTGCTTTTATAATTTTAAATGTTTTTGGAATATTACACTTGGAGTTACCACCATCCATTCAAAATTATTAAAGGAAAAACAGAACAAAACAATATCGTCAAAATCACTTCTTCCAAAAAAATCTTTTCCCTTACTTGTAAATTTTAGACAGTAATATGACTATTTTCTCTATCAACCAGGTTGAAAAACCCTTGGAGATGCTCTTTATTTTCTTTTGGTTTATTCTTCACACACTGTCAGACTAGATCTCAGATGAATTGCTAACATATTTCTGCAGGAAAAAACTATAGACCAATAGAGAACTCCAAGTAGTTGCTGGCACTCTGCACAGATATTAAACCCACATCCTGTAACTTTCACTTTCTTTGGTGTTGGGAAGTAGAAGAAACAGATTTGTTTAAATAGTAAAATAGAAAATTTTAATGTAACTAATGCTTTGATAAACTAGAAAGCAGATGTTTTGGCATTAAAGAGACATGACAGAAACTTGAGGGTACTGGAAAGAAGATGTTTTGTAAAACATTTTGATAGAAAGAGGCTGTGTTGACATTGTACATAAGACACAAATTAAGAACTACAGGTCACTCAAACTTTTTGAATCTGAGTAATGGGATATGATAGTGATGTTGAGACACAACTGTGGAAATAACAGTTGGGTTCAGAAAGACATAAATAAGATAGAAATTCAGTGGAAAAGAAGTTGTTGAGGAAGTGAGAGAAACCCTAGGCATGCAGATATAGAATTATTTGCCCTGTCTTTGTCCTGTTTATTTCGAAGATACATTTCTTCAATTCCAAACTAGGTGACTAAGTTCATTTGCCTAAATCTATGCCACAGGAGAGAAGGGTGAAGAAAGCTCAAAAACATAAATTTTAAAAAATGTATTCATAGAAAAGTGGGTTCTTTATTTTGGACAAAGCCTAGTTTTGATAGAAAATTAATGCTGTTAGGAGTTAATGTTATCCCTTAACTGGACACTATGGGAATACAAAAAATTTGTCTACTATTTCATGACATATTTTATTCTTAGTTTGGGTATAACTGAAGAATACTTTCCAATTCAGATTTTGATTTTAATTAAATTTCAGTGTGTGAAAAATACAGAATTCAAAAAAATGTTGCCAAATTCTTTTTCCTGGTTATGGTAAATGCAAACACAAAAACCCTAGGAGTTGGACCTCTCACCTGAAGGGACTTCTGGCTGAGATCTGCATTTTCTGATGTAAGGGCTGAAAAAGCATCAAGGAGGTCATTGTTCTCGGCATCATCAGAAGCATAAAAAAATTGTCCTCCTAAAATGTAAACGCATAAGCTGGTTGACTTCTGGAAAATAAATACTTGTCACATTTTAGTGCTATAATTAATAAATCAATAGTTTAAAGAAAGTCATAGTTTTAGTATCTATTAAAATAGATCAATGTCAGATAGATGTAAGATTAACTCTGAAATGTTAATTTAAAACATGGAAGCATAAGATACTTTATTAAGCAGGATTCAAAATCTCAGTCCAATGAAATAAATCGAATAATTAGACTGAAAGGTGTTACAATTCTGTGTATTTAAGTGCACAGTCTTCACACAGTTACTCAGAGTAAGGATTCACTTTTATTTAGCATGCAGTTCAAATAAAGTTGGCTCTTAGATTTTCCAGACAGAGAAGATCAGAATCATAAAATGTGCAAGATGAAAGAGCTGCTATATTGAGACATTCTAACAATGACAGTGAGAAGGTCGAAGAACGGTAAGTAGTGGGCCACATCTAAAAAAGTACTGCAATTGGGTGGAATACTTGGGACAGAAATGCATTCACGGTGGCCACAGAAATATTTACTGTCAAAGAATAGGAGGTTTTACAACTAAATACTGCAAAGTATGTGTATATTTGGTACCATCAGAGCCAATTTCATAAATTGATATTCAGGCTATAAATCATGTATTGCTTGTTATATTTAAGAAGGTACTATTTTAATCCCATGTCTGTGTATATAAAATAATTAACACCCTAGTTATTGTTTATCCAGAAATTTCACTGGTATTCAGATCTTTTTAGCCAGAACTTCTGTTAATCTTGACCTTCTACTGTACAGCCTATGTCTTATTATTGGGAACTTATGTTTTGGTCTCAGGGGTACATTGTTTCTTCCAAGTGTCTTCTATTGTCATCCTCAAGATGATTTTCCTTTTTGTTTTTTTTTTCCCCTTCTTTTGCTGATGCCCTAATCATCTTTTCTCAATACTTTTTTCCCAGGAAAACTCAACAGCTTGTTCAAGGCCCAGTAAAGAAATCTTCCAATCTCTATGCCTTTATTTCCTTTAAACAACTCTGGGAGAAGTGATTGTTACCTTGCTCACATAAAACTTTATTCTTCTATATTCCTCCTGTTATGAAGAAATGTTATCTGATCGTGTGGTCTGATTAGCAGTTTTTTTTTTGTCTCTCCATACAACTGGTCTCCTGAATATCACCAGCACAGAGATTAAGTTTGTTGATCTCTAACCCCAATCCACAAAAGACCTCAAAGGATTTTGAGTGGCAATCTCAACATTTGTACTTTGCTATAAAAAACATGGAATATGTAGAACATGTTTTACCTGTTATTTTCTGCATCTCTTTTACTGCTTCATCAGCCAGTGGTCCCAAAGAAATAAAATGAATGATGACTCCACTTTCTTTCACTTCATCAATACAACTGTTTGCAGTGCTGTCTTCCCCATCAGTCAGCAACAGTATTTCAGACCCTTCTGATCGGAAGTCTTTGTTTCTAATCTCCTGCAAAGAGAATTCAGACACAATTCTCATATTAGATCTAATAGATTGGTGGGGAAAATAGAAAAAAATTTATAAAATAGCAATGATATTTCATCTTCTCTCACTGCTCCCATTGATAGTGACTTCCTTCAGCACCATTTTGGAGTCTAGGCCAAAAGGAGTTTAGGCCAAAAGGAAAAAAGATGACAGTGGTTTTCGTAGACATAGTGCTGCCGTATATGTAGATTTGTGGAAGTGGATTTGAAAGTACAAATTCCTGTAAGGCTGGTACCAGGGAATTTACTACCCTCATTAGAAGTTTTGCATACTTTGAGACAAAGTGACTATTACATATTGTGATGCATAAAAAATATGTTGTGACATGCATTGAAAATAAACTTAAAAATAGAGAAAAGCTCTCATATGTTTATGGCATTTATACAGTTCCTCCATCACATTTAGACTTCAAATAGAGGTACACGTAGATTCAGGGAAGAAGGTTTGAAATGTAGAAATCCCTAATGGAGCTGAAATTAGATAAAAAATTCACTACCTTCATTAGAAATTTTACATACTGTGAGACAAAGTGACAAATATATGAAAAATACACCTCTGACATGCATTGAACCAAACTGAAATATACATAAAGACTCTAACACATTTGTGGCATTAATAGAGCATGTCCATCACATTTCTGCTGCAAATTTGAGTGGGGATGACGTTGAGCTCTCTTACTCCACCTCTCACTTTCTTGTGTGAGTTTATTCCCTCAGCACTTACAATGCGTCAGTCACTGTGGTGGGAACTGCATGGTTTCTCCATTCATCTAAAGAATTGAATTCGATTTAATATTTACCATGGTTTGTGTCAGAGACTGAGTGACAGATGAGAAACAAAGACACAGTTAACATGCGCAGCAAAGAAGTGTGTAATTCAAGATAAATTCAAAGAATTATAGTGTTATCATTTTCTTAACATAATGATTTTCACCTCAAATGCCTTTGCAATCCCGCTGCAGATGGAAGTCCCTCCAGTGGCTTGTGTCGGCAAGCTGTTCACCAGGGCGTCTCTTTCGCTGTCGCCTTTTATTTGTATTAACACACTTTTAATGCTTGCACTACTGTCAAATTGAACCACCCCTACCCAGGATCCATTTTCCACTGTCTGCAGCAGGAAGTGTTTTGCTGCTTGATTCATTCGAATGAGGCGGTTACTGCTCTGAATGAAAAAGTAAAAGAAAACAGCCAATCAGTTTTCAATTGGAAGATAATAACATCACTCATAATGAGTACATAAGGCTGTCTTAACATGAAATCACATCCTGGAGTTCATAAATACCATTAGACTAACTGGGCTCCATTCAGAGTTGGAATTGCTCCATTTGCTGAGAACCAGTTTAACCCCAATAGTGAAACTAAACTAAGATGAGGGTAAATTCTGAGAAGCCCAGTCCTTACCACCCCCTTTTCCTTTTCCACTCCTAATGTTCCCCCAACAGTTATCCACCAATAGTTTAATTTGAATTGGCTGTTTGGTAACCTATTAGATGAGTTAACTTCAACAACCTTATACTGAGTGAAGAAAAACTGAAAGCGTTTCCTCTAAAATCAGGTATGAGACCAGAATGTTCATTTTCACCACTCTTGTTTGACATAGTATATGAAATTTTAGCCAGAGCAATTAGAGAAGAAAAAGAACTGAAAGAGATAAAAATAGGAAAGGAAGAAGTCAAATTATCCTTATTTGCAGATGATATGATCCTGTACTTAGGAGAGCCTACGAACTTTGCCAAAAAGATTTTCAGATCTAGCTGGGCGAGGTGGCTCACGCCTGTAATCCCAGCACTCAGGAGGCTGAGACAGGTGGATCGTTGTGAGTTCGAGACCAGCCTGGACTACAAAGTGAGCTCAAGGCCAGCCTGAACAGCATAGTGAGACCCTGTCTCAAAAACAGGGCTGGGGATCTAGCTCAGAGGTCTAAGTGCCTGCCTGGCAAGCGCAAGGTCGTGAGTTCAATCCCTGGTGCCCCCCCTAAAAAAAAAAAAAAAGATTTTCAGATCTTGTAAATAAATTCAGTAAAGCAGCAGGAGACAAAATCAACATCAAGAAATTAATAGCTTTTCTGTATACCAATTAATAGCTTTTTTTGGTAATGAAATAGCTGAGAAAGAAATTAAGAAAACAATTCCATTTACAACAGCTTCAAAAATTTACCTAGAAATCAACCTACCCAAGAAAGTGAAAGTCCTCTGAAATTGAAAGGAGACAAGAGGAGATGTAAAGATTTTCCATATTTATGGGTCGGCAGAATTAGTAACATTAAAATGGCCATGTTACCCAAATTGATCTACGGATTCAATATAATCTCCATTAAAATACCAATGATACACTTCACACAAGTAGGAAAAACAACCCTGAAATTCATATGCAAACACAAAAGACCCAGAAGAGCTAATGCAACCCTAAGTAAAAAGCAAGGCTGGTAGCATCATAATGCCTGCTTTCAAATTATATTATAAAGCTATAGTAACAAAAACAGGATGGTACTGGCACACAATAGACATGTAGACCAATACAACAGACTATAGGACAAATAAACACACCCACACAACTATAGCCCTCTGATTTTCCACAAATGTGTTAAAAACACACACTGGAGCAAAGATAGCCTTTTCAACAAATGGTGCTCAGAAAACTGCATATCCATATGCAGAAGATTGAAACTAGATCCTTATTTCTTGCCTGGTGCAAAAATCAATTCAAAATGGATCAGACCCCTAGGTATAATACCTAAAACTTTGGAACTCCTAGAAGAAAACATTGGTGAAATACTTAAGTCACAAGTTCAGGAAAATGCTTCCTGACTAGGACTCCAGTAGCATAAGAAATGATAGCAAGAATCAACAAATGTGACTATATAAAATAAAAAATTTCTGTATAGTAAAAAAATCAGTAAAGACACTACACAATGGGAGAAAATCTTTCTAGCTGTTCTTTAGACAAAGTATTTGTATCTTTAATACATAACTCTAAAACTCAACAGCAACAACCCAAATAGCCCAGTTGGTAAATATGCAAATGAATTGACTAGCAATAACGATGCCTCAGATAAATCTTATTGGCTATGATACTGCCACTGTGCAAAGCGGGGCAAATGAGTTGAAGAGACACACTCAAAAGAACAAACAAAAATGACTAATAAGTATGTGAAAAAAGTTCATATCTTTAGTCATTATGTAGATGCAAATCAAAACTACATCAAAATTGTATCTCATGTCAATGGCTATCACCAACAATACAAAAAGCATCAAATGCCCATGAGGATAGGAGTGGAGGCAAGAATTCTTCCATAGTGTTGGTGGGGAAATGGTAATTAGTAGAGCCACTATGAAAATCAGTGTGGAGGCTTCTCTACAAACCAAAAGTAGAACTACTATGTGACTCAACTATACCAGTCCTTGTTATATGCCAGAAGAATTAATGCCTGCATATGGTAGTGATACCAGAATAGACATGTTTATTGCCAAGTAATTCACAATAATGATGATATAGAACCAGATTAAGTTCCCAAAAATGGATGAATGGATAAAGCAAATGTGGTCCGTAATGAAGTTATTATTCGGCCAAAAGAAAAAATGAAATTATGTATTTGCAGGGATATAAATGAAATGTGAAATCTTCATATTAAACAAAATAAGCCAGATTCAGAAAGACAAAATCACATGTTTTCCTTAAATGTGGAGTCTAAAAAATAAAAAAAGAAGAAAAAGAAAAATAAATGAAAGTAGAAGAGACTCAAGAAGAAGGGAATAAGGGGGATGCAGAATGGATAAACAGGATGGTGGTGAGGTATTAATATGATGATTGGAATATGTTATATACATGTATAAGAACATCATGCTGAAATGCAAAGTTTGGCAAAATTAACAGGCACTCATAACAACAACTACAACAGAAAGCCAGTGCTCTCACCCTCTTTCCTAGACGACTGCCCAGGATGTACACTTCCTCAAACATTTGTTTTCTGCATTCCCTCACCACCATAATCTTTATCATTCTCTGCCCTTTTCAATAAACATCTCTTGCACTGGTTGAAATTTTTATTCCTGGTCTTCAGCATGTCCTGTTCTACCGCAAGCATGTCTCCTTCTGGGCGATTTGTCAGATGGCATTGCTTGTTTGTAATTCATTCATTTCAGCAATTATTTGTTGATCACTCCTAGGTAAGGAACTCTGCTCTATGCCATGGGACTACAAAGACGCACTGGACAAGGTTTCAGTTCCTAGAAAATCTCCCAATCTAGTTGGTAAAAGCAGGTATGCTTTCAAAATTATATATAGTAATAGAGATATACACAGGGAAGTATTGGGAGTTAGCAGAAGGGCTTACAGCAACTGGTGCAGTCAGTCCATTTCCTAGAGGAAATATCTCTGCTCAATGAGGAGGATAAGTATTCCTTAACCAGATAATGGGGAAAGGGAAAAAAAGCATTCACTACTGAACCATGAACCTCTCAAGGACGTGGATCTCTATCCTCAAAGCCTGGCATAATACCTTTCATTTGCTGCATGATAATGGAAAGAATGGCTGCATCTAAACGTACATTCTTTGTTGTAATGTTTTTGTTTGTTTCTTGAGTATAAAGAGGTCATTTATAGTACAAATAAGAAAAATCCATGTTAGGGATCCTGATGAATGCTCCTATTCCTTAACTTGGAATATGGTTTAATATCCACTAATCCTCATGTTCTCAAGTATTTTCAAAGAAAGAATCATGGCTGAAAGCAATTTAGTTCTTCAATCTCTAGTACTGACCTTCTAACTAAAGCTTTACTAGGAGCTTTCCACAGTAAATCATTTTCTAGAAAACAAGAAAAGCTACTCTTGGGTTAGCTCTTTTGAACTGTACTCAGGTCTTTCTTTACTATAAATTTTATTGCAATATCTTGAGCACATGATCCCCAGAAATGATGGTACTTTATGCCACCATATAATTTGGAACAATCCAGGGACAGGTAGAGTACAGTATTTTCCTAAAAGTCAATTATCGCCTTTTTTATTCCCAGAAAAAATGGGCCCAAACTTACACTCATGCTCCCAGACTTATCAAGAACGAGGCACACAATTCTTTCACTGATCCTCAGCAATGAGAAGGTAGGTGGAGGAGGCGGTTCCTCCATTGGTGTGGTGCTGGCAAAGTCCTCCGACTCTCTGATTACCTCCCATGTACTTCTGTAATTGCACTTTAGGTTTTGTAGACTTGGAGCTTCTTGGTTATGGTTTTTTTCATTACAGAATTCAACAATCTAAAAGGTTGATTAAATGAAAAAAATCATTTTGTTGTACAGTACCACATATCAAAAAACGTAACTATAAACCTGATCAATTTAAATTATTCTACATAGATTCTTTTCTTGAGAGAAATATAATGAGCACAAATCAGTATTAAAGTAGGCTGACCATAATCATAACAAGAGGTGACAGTAGTTGAGTGTTAATCATATGTCAGTCAATAATTAACAAATTCTATATCAATGTATTTAATCCTCATGTCATCTGGATACATATTTTAAAATCAGATAAATTGGGGCTAGAGGTATAACACTTTCAGGTAGAGTGCATTCCTAGCATGTGCAAGGTCCTGGATTCAATCACCAGCATCATAAAATAAAATAAACAAATAAAATCCGATATGTTCTTTGAGTATGAATTTTGGAAGCAAGGATTTGCATACTTACCGAATCAATACTTTGCATAAACATTATGGATGCTTTTTCTGTTTGAACTTTATCAGGGAAGAACTGACAATCTTTTTCATACAGTTTTGTAGTAGAATTTGTTCTGCATGCTCTAGTGAAACAGCTATCTCCTTGACACTTATAAACGCTGTTTGTCCCAGAGATACCTGCAGAACACCTGAAAATATGTGACAATTAATCTTTGAGGCAATTTAGTCCTTAGTACTTTTTAAAAATCATAAGTTGTCTTGTTGATGATGATATTTTACCAGGATGTTTCTTTTTATGTGTTCATGTACATCCCATGCTAATAGCAAAGTTTAAGAGTTCCAATCAAAGCAATTATCTATGTTTCAAGAAAGTGTAATGTAGATGCTTACATGGAATCTATAGATCTATAGAAATACATGACTGAGTTTGCCGATGGGTTAAAGACGCTAGTCTCTTGGTTAGACATCTCTCCTGCTGAACTTATACTGGTGAATCACTGCAGGCACCTGGATGAGGAAACTTACGAATCCATTTACCCTGGGTACCACCTTACCTTGAAGTTCCCGTAGACTTCTTTCCAAAGAGATATCTTTAAAAAGTGAGGCACTGCATAGCTACCTGTGTTTTGATTACTCATTTTAATTCAAAGGGAAATGTGACTGTAAGCAGAGTGAAGTTCTGTCAAAAATGACAGTAGAATAAAGAATGATGGAGGCATTTTGGAAATGAGTTTTATTACCAGGAATTGGCAACAGGTGGAAGAGATGATAGCAGATATGTTGGGATGTGGCTCTATCTCATCTTTTCCATTGGTCTGCAGTTCAAATTCAGAAAGTGATGACTACATTTTCATTGAGTCATTTAAGGGGTTTCTTAAACATGTTTATGTTTTTATTCCCCCATACTTGGTTAACATAATGTTGCCATCTATATGAACACTAGGGCTGAAAAAAAACCTGGGGGAATATGATATAAAAAATGTAATCGATGTACTACTTTTCAGAATATGTCCCTAGCTGGGCATGATGCACACACCTGTAATCCCAGCACTTAGGAGGATGAGGAAGGAGGATTGCTGTGAGTTCGAGGCCAGCTTGGGTTACCTAAGTGAATTCAAAATCAGCCTGAACTACATAGCAAAACCGGGTCTCAAAACCAAACCAAACCAACCCAAACCAAACCAGACCAAACATGTCCTTAAAACCTGATGCAGTGGGGCAGAGAAATGGTCTTCATTGAAACCATGTACCTTTTACTTTGCACATCAGTGACAATTTCCTAGCTCCCACAGGGCATGTAATATAGATGAGGCTGATAACACCTATTTTAAATGGATTTCTCAAGGTAGTTTTGCTCTTTTGATCTCAGAATCAACAGGAAAGTTTGTTATTAACTGTGATGCTAGATCAATATTTTAAAATGACCTTCATAAATCTCCAAGAAATTCCTAATTGACTCTATGAAGCTACTTGATTTCTTA
>RJWT010047546.1:0-11294 GCA_004365215.1 Cuniculus paca | reverse complement strand
TATCTCTTGGGAATGCAAAGTTGTGATAGTGAAGAGCACCACATATCCCAAGGTAAGGTAGAGCTCATGACTATATAATACACAAAATCAAACATTTGTCTTGATTTGATCTAAGCCAATTTGGCCACCTACAACTACTAGATGTTTTCTGATAGATACAGAGAGCCCTTCCCAGAGTCTAGGAAGTTTATATCTATAACCCCATGGAAAAGTTATTGGAATTCTAGTGAGTTAATTCCAATCTTACCACTTCCAGTGCAACCCACAGTGAGAATAAAGACACTAAGACATATTTATAGTTGTGGGGAGCCAAGGGGGTCCTAAGTTCAGCCAAGATAGTGGTTCAACAGAAGAAAGGTCTTGACCTAGGGCCCAACTCAGATTTTGTTAACTCATGAAGAAGGGAGTGGCTTGAGGATAAGTCACTGTGAGAATAGCAGGAAATACATGATTACTGAGAGCTGGGCTAGGTAGGAGGCTTAAAAGTGTAGAGAGAAGGACATGCAGAAAGACTAATCTGTATAACACAACTGAGGTAACATCTAATGTTTTAGGGCTGATGCCTTAGTTCTGATATATAAACTTTTCTGCCCTGGGAAGTCATAGCCTCTTATCTTAAGGCTTGATCCCAGTTGACAGTCCTGGATTGGTGGCTCTTCATCCTGCCTGGCTTAACCTGGTTTTTGAGAGTCATGGGGAGGGGAAACAGTGACTGTCGCCTGTCTTCAAAGATTATGGATCAGAACGTCAGCTAGCCCTATTTACATTGTTTAAAGCTAATAGAAGAGATAAAGAAATGGCCTAGCCACCTCTGTACACATCAGTACATGGAAATAAGGCCAAGTTTAGCCAAAATGGAGATAATCGCTCTTTTTTCAAGGAGAGATGTCCAGGTGGTTCTCCACAGTTAGACATTAGTCATCTCCAATAGTCAGAGGTGCATGAAGAGATAGCTCTTTCCCCTCAAGGGTTCAAGTAAAAGCAAGTCTCACCCTGAATTCTTTCACATATGCAGATGTTTAGAAGCAAGTATGAACCAAACACACAAACCTGTCTCTATGCAGGAACAATTTCTTGGGTATTCTGACAATAATTAAACAAAGATTGTTGCAAGGCATATGTGGCACTACTTTAGCTTTTAGTATTATTCTGAGTCATGTGACCTAAAAGGTGCTGAAATCATGACCAAACACAGGATTTAGGGATGGATTTAGTCAATTCCATGATGAGGGTTAAATCTTTAAATTCTATTTCTGCAACTTTACATATATTTAAGACTTTCAACCAATCTTTAAGACCATTCGTTTCACCAGAAATAATCACTAACATTCACAAATTAAGAATATCTAATGCATGTTGGAGAATCATAAAGATAAAATGAAACTTGTAGTGACCACATCTGGAATATGTTTTATATTATTATTGTTGTTGTCATTATTATTACTGATGAATGGTACCTGTTGTAGTCAGAATTTGCAAGGGAAACAATTTAATATAGGACATATAATTCATGGAATGATTTTATAACAGTCACCCAAAGAGTCAAATACCAAAAAGTACAGGAAATCTGTCCACACACCAAAGACCCAAAGAATCCAGCTGAAGGCCTTGATCTCACAGCAATGTCCTGCATGAGTCCAGATGAAGACTTAGAGTCCGTGGCAATGCCCCCATGAGTCCAACTGAAGGCCAGGAGCCCACCACAATGTCTCATGTGAGTCTATTTCACGAATCTGCGCTGGGAAGGTCCAAAGGTCAATAGAGGCGACCAGAAAGTCTGTGCCAGAGGGATGAAGTATCTGTGCCAGCAGGCTGAGAGATCTGCACTGGAGCCAGGAAGTGACACTCAGAGTAAGAATGAGAGCTCCCCTGAAAAGAATCCCAGCGATGATTCTCAGCAACAATAATGTCCCGAGCTCCTGTAATGATGAGAACAGATGAGTTCATAGCAGGAAAGCCATCGTGACAAGCTCCTCCAGGAAAACCAACAACACTACTTCTTCCTCTCCAGGTCTCCTTTTTATGTTGTTGGCAATGATCCTCAGGTGGGCCATCCACACCAGCACCAGCTGATACAGTTCAACTGAGTGTTATAAGTTGACCACCAGTTGTCAATTCATCACAGTACCTAAACTTTCCTAGAGTACACGCTTCTGACTCTAGCAGAACTCACACTGTCGAGATGGAAAATATTTTATACTACCAAAGAATACGAAGGATCTGGAAATAGTTTTTTAGTTTTCTACTAAATTTCCATGCAACTTGTCCAATAAACTATTTCTAGTTTTATTTCAAATGCAGTCTAATTTCTTAATTTGTGTAATTCTGACAAATTTATAGACAACTTAGAATTTCTTAGCAAAATTCCCTGAACAAACAAAACTCATTATACAATAATCACACATTATGTTTTTGCAGTGCTTGGGATTGGAACCAAGCCTTCATATATGGTAGGCAAACACTCTACCACTGAGATACATCCCTAGGCTATATGATACTCTTTAAGATAAACATATTCTGTTCTAAAAGATAAAATTGATTTGTATAGCTAGGTCATTTGTTCATGGTACTTAATCCATTTCTCATGTTGAAAAGTCTGATATGAAAAAAGAACATAAACTTTGGTGATATCAAATTCTAGTTTCTCCACCTACTTTGTGAATTTAAGTAACTAACCAAAAGCAAAAGTTCAGTTAAGTGGGGATAACAGTGTCTTGGGGCAGGTAGGTATGAAGATAAAAGAAATGACAAATCACACATTCTTAGTAGGTAAGAGATGACCACTCAATAGGAAATATAATTATATTTATTATTAGGAGTGTTTTGAAAATAAAACAAAAGTTGTTAGTTTTTTACTGTTTAAATAGGTAGCAGATCAAAATATCTAGTTCCTAAGGCTTCACAATCTCATACTGAGCGTGAAATGTTGATATCCTATGATTATAAACAGAAGTAAAGCATAAAAACTAAATTCAGGTTCTGACTATAGAATATTTATGTCTTCAGTTTGCTCTCTCTCTCTTTCTGTTCTGTAATGCTTTCTTTCTATAATTACTGTACGTTCATTAACATTTTGTCTATCAGAACTGTAGTATAACTGCAATAACAACAGAAAAGTTGAGGTTATATTTAATGTAGGAAATAAGGAGTTTTGGTGTTGCAGTTTGCAGTTTCACTTACTCTGTTTTGTTCCTTTTCACTGGACATAGAAAATGAAATGTAGGCCTTATACTGAAAGGTTTTAGGTCCCATTCCTTCTCTTAAAAAAATAGATCAATAACGCATAGCAGCACTCTGCAGGATAAAAGAACCACCTCTCCGAGAGTCCTTTCTTAAGAACAATTTTTCAATACTCTGGGAGTGAAAGACAGAAAATAAAATTGTTGAGGTATTGATTTACCAGCAGGGCTTAAAAGGCCATGTCCAACAGCAGTTTGCTTTAAAAGGCTGCGGTAAGCCTGTAAGGACGTTCAAGACATAATTTGTTAAAACTACTTTTGTATCTTTGAACAGGGCACATATCGGCTACTGATTCTCATCAGTATAATGAGGAATATATTGACTTTGGGCCATTATTTTAATGACATTTGGAAAAAACTGATCCTAGCATGCGTTAGTACAGAACGGTTATGAATATCATCGCAGGAGCGAATGAAATGATGGTAAAATCCAATCTCAATTTGCAATTTATAAAATGTTTGCATAATATGCTGTTGTGGTGTTAAAGATCAGTAGTAAATATTTTCAATTTTATATTTAAAAATAAATATCTTGTGCATTTGTCGAAAAGTATACATGAGTTAATCACCTCATAGAATCATATAATTGAACCTGATGGCAGAATGGAAATGCATTTTTTTTTCCTCTGTGAATTTACCAGAAAAAATAACGCATTTTTAAAACATCCACACCTTATCCATTCCTATGGAACTGAAAGCAATTTTCCTATTTATGAGATGGTGGTGGTCAGTTACTTCTGAAATTACACCCTTTGTAACAACTACACCTTTAAAGACAAGAATACAGGTGGAGGAGGGAATTCCTAGATTACTCAGTGGAAAGCTACCAGTTCTTGCTGCAAATTACCCATAGAACCATGCACTCTCCAGAAAGATCTCAAAGATATTCACCTACTCCAGGTTCAATTTTGCTGTTTAAATTTTCTGTGTAGCATTACTTTTGAGATATTTTCCAGGCTGTTTTTGAACAACTGTAGTGTTTGGGAACTTCCTGCCTGGTGAGGTACTGCCACACCCATGGAAAATAACGCGATACCATGTTATTTTTAAGTGTAATAGCACGCTTAAGAATCAAAACACCGGGGTTAGAATTTTAACAGTTTTCCTACCACCTTGGGTGTCATTTGAATTTGGCTCTTCTTGTATGTAAAATGGTGGAACTAAGCAAACATAAATCATGAAGAAACATTTTGCTTTGACTTAGATAATTCCATAATATCAATATCTTAAAAATCTCATTGGTCTAGATTTTCCAGATACGAAAGTGAAGGCACTGCTACATATTTCCCAGAGTTGCACGATGGCAGTTTGAAGGCGATGAATAAAATAAATTAAATTGTGTTAGGTACGTGTACCAACTCCCTAGGATCAATGTAACCATTATGTATGTGAACGTGCAAATAAATAAACACCCCACCCAACCCAAACTCATTATCTAGATGTTTCTTCTATGCCCCCACAACTTCTTACAAACCAAAAATTAAAACTATTATCATTGGTAAGTACAAAAGTAATACTAGATAATATACTGCATCACATCATAAAACTTATTTTTTAGTTGAGCAATCATTAGTATTACCAAGATTAAAAATTGCAATAAAGTGTGAATAAATATTGTTTCCTTTTTATTTTTCCCATTTGCAAGTCAGAAATTTTCAGGAGGGAAATGTATCTGTGACTATTCATAGGCTCAGCAACCATTCACCTAATTGTTCAGGGGATAATCTGAAGCTCAATCAGTATTACTGTTAAGAGTTTCCAAAATTATGGTTACATAATCCCTGCAACTTCCACATTTTTGTTGACTGTTTTCCTGTACTACTCCTTTGATAATCCTAGTACATTTCCTGTGAGCTCTATTCCACTATATTTTCTATTGTTGTGCTTGGTTTTAAAGCAGTATCATACCACGTGTGCACACACTGGTATGTAACTTGTAGGGACTCTCAAATTTCTTCGGTGTACTGACATTCAGCTAGTCATTCCTCAGAATTTTGAGTTGCTTCATCTCTGTTTCAGCCCTGTTTGGTCTACGCACATATAACAAAAGAATTCTATTCCAATTTATCAATTGCTTTCATTAGTCAACCCTGAGACACATGCTTACCAGAAGACAAACCTTATCCTCAGACTCAGCTCACAAAATAGCATAGCCAGTTTGGGAATTAGACATTGCTAAAATGTAGGCTTGTGTATTTGTTTATAGTAATAGCTCTGAAGTAGAAATTTTCTCTCACTTGCC
The DNA here is from genome assembly GCA_004365215.1 of Cuniculus paca. Classification (NCBI taxonomy): domain Eukaryota; kingdom Metazoa; phylum Chordata; class Mammalia; order Rodentia; family Cuniculidae; genus Cuniculus; species Cuniculus paca. Next base: position 5,813 of record RJWT010047546.1, on the reverse strand, counting down.
TACCTCTCTGAACTTGTGGAATACACGTTCATTTCTAGGTCTCAGATTTTCATTTTCACTTTACAAAGTACATCTATTTTAAGGCACAGATGGTTTACTTAGGATCTTTTCTTCCAATAGATATATTTTCTACCATAATCGAATTTGAAGAAAGACTTCGGTGTATGCTAAAGTAAAATTTTAAAGTCAGTCATGTTGCCTCTGATTCATTTGATTAGACAACTCATCAAATAAAAACATGTTAAATAGTTGTGCAATGCACAAGTTATCTTTGTTAGTTTCAAACCACATTTTTATACGACAATCAATGATTTTTATGTGGACCTAATTATTTTAAATTTTATAAAAGTTGTAAGGCACCAATACATTTCAAGAGACCTGTAATGTAGATCAAGTGTAATTTTTCTTAGTTTTGTATGAGCATAGCTTGTTTTTATTTCCACCTAAGTTGTTAATAGGGTTAATCAGTGTTAAAAAGAAATGTTTAAATGTGCCAAGGGCTGACTTTTTGACAAATGTTTTCTCAATCTAAGGTGGTTACACTACTCAAATAAAAGCAACTTCAGTTTTTCAATAGTATAGATGAATTTATTTCCTTCATAATTTCCATGAAAATATTTTAATAAAATAATCTTTTTATGCTTTGTTGTAAATTATTTCTAAGAAGTCAAAATATCAAAGCCTAAAGAAAAATTTAGGTTAAGAGACTGATTTCATATAAGGACTAAGAAACTAAAGTTTGATGGACAGAAAGAATAAGACAACAATGGACTAGTGTTAAATTGTAATTAGTGTTCCCAAAGCATTTTTGTGGAATTTCAGACAAGATATCATGCTTTACTGATAAGTAAACTTTCTTATCAGGAACATTTTAATTATCCCAATTGGCTTAATGAGCATTGAAATCAAGAGTTGAAGCAGCAGCCTGTCATAATTTATGACAACTATAAAAATGGAAGGAAATAAATAATTTTGAAATTGTGTTAAGCATTGACATTTTTATAACTTGTCTTGAAGTCCAAGGTAATTAATTGGTTTCAGTACAAATAATACTAATATACGCATGCTTTCACTGATTAAATCACTGATTAATGACATGAAAATGATAAGAATGTAACCGATTCTATCACAATTTAAATATTTTCTTTGATGTTAGGTCCATTCTCATTTGTCATTAAATAGAAGACATAGATAATGTGTTAAGTTTAACAATAAACACTATATAAGACTAAGAGAACTATAAAATATAACTCAATTTGTGAATTTTGAACTATTTGAGCTAAAAGTTCATTTCTTCAATAAAAAAATTCTATGTAAACTTTATCAGTCAAAATGTACAGATGGCCCATAGTACTATCTTGACACTACTCCAAAAGTAAGATTGCAATTTTTCCTTTTAAAAATAGTCAGAGTTCAAATAAATGAGAATCTAGCTAAAAAGCAAAATTTAAATATTAACACTCTACCCACCTATATGATCATCAAGGAATTTCTACATAATCTTTTAGAAGGAATATATCTAAGATTTTGACAGGAGAAGCTACAATGGAGGTAAATTTACTGACATGTAACTAGAGTAGATGGCTTTGGAGTTGGCCAGATATGATTCAGGTTCTAAAATTTCTACCTACTGCTTCAAGTACACTTCTTACTTCTCTGTCTAAATGTGTACTAATAATTACTATTACCTATCTCAGTCCATCAAATGCAGATTAAATAAGCTGTTGTTTGAAGAGAAAATTTAAAAAGTGTTATTGTGCTAGCATAGTTTGAATAAGGAAATATCAACATGCAGAATAAATATCTGGCATTAGCAGTAGAGGAACATAGTAAAATTGTAGGAATGGGGGAAGGAAAAAACTAGGACGATATGTAATAACCTGATAGGAAGAGAAAAGTACAGTTTTTTGCTCCAATAGAAAAGAGTTCCATTCCTTCCTTCTTTGTGTCCATGCTGATAACTGGTAACATATGAAAAAATTTAAAACAGCTCTGATATCACCGATAAGTCTATCTATATGATATCTCTGATATCTGAAGGATATATATAATTGAGTGGCCCTGTCTTTGCAATAATGAGCCTATTATGGCAGAAATACAATATTCTTATATCAGTCTTATGAATAGACATTTTGTAACACCTGAAAAGATTGAAAACAGCTCTGATATCACTGATATCTATATCTATCTATATATATATGATACCTCTGATATGTGAAGTATATATATATATAATTGAAAAATCAAGAGAATGGAAAATATGCCCTATTACAATGTTCTGTATATCTCTTAACAAATATGTTACTAACATCAGAATAAATTGGACTAGAAGTCACTTCATTTTATTTATTTCTTTGGGGGATCTAACTCATGACCTTATACTTGCCAGGCAAGTGCTTACACCACTGAGCTAAATCCCCAGTCTTTTTATTTATTTATATGCTTATTAATAGACTGTAAAAATTGTCAGTAATAAGACAACATGTTTTGGTTATCAATGTCTAAAAGAAGGGAGTTTGCCATACCCTTCATATGGCATTATGAAGATTTTTAGAAATTATTTTCGGGAGCAGTTGATGATTATGAATATATAAGCATTTTATTTTGAAATATTTGATAATATAAAATCTTAATCTAGTTTTCTCCCTTTTGAGAGGATTTTATTAGGTAAAAATATGTTTATTCCTTTATATTTTATGGCATATTTACAAATTATCTTTTGTCTTCTTGATTACAGTGTTTTTTTGGTTTTTTGGTTTTGTTTTTATTTTGCTGCAGTGAGGTGAGACCTCATTGTATTTTTGATTTGCGTTTCCCTGTTATTAGTGACTTTCATCATTTCTTTACATACCTGCTATCCATTTGGAAGACTTCCTTGAGAAATGTTTTGTTTTCTTTTACCATAAGCCAATGAAATCCTTTCTCCTTTAAGTTGTGGGTGTTGGGTATTGTAGCTCAGCTATGAGAAAACTGACTAGTACACTATTTGGTCTAGCAATTATGAAAGGAAAGATCTCTTAAAAATAATGAGGTATCATGAAATAAAATTCAACAACTCCAAGACAATGCAAAGAAAAACAATATAAGATGGATATGTGTCAGTGAAAAAAGAGAAATCAACAGAAATTAAGTAAAAAAAATTATTTGCCGAAGTAATAGCAGAAAATTTCCCACTCATGGGAACAGAATCTGACATACAGAGAAATGAGGCTTATAGAACTCCAAACAGCCACAACCAAAAGAAATCTACACTCGGACATATAATAATCAATTCAGCACAAAAGCAGAATATTAAAAGCTGTTATAGATCACCTATCAAGGAAAGCCCATTACAATCAGGGCCAACTTTTCAACACAAACCCTCAAGTCAAGAAATGCTTGGAGTGAAATATTTCAAGCCTATAAGAAAACAACTTCCAACCCAGATTACTGTAACCTGCAAAACTATCTTTCAAAATTAAAGGCGATACTTCCATGATAAAGAGCAACTGTAGAAATTCATGACCACCAACACAACCCTAGAAAGAGTACTGAAACATATTCTTGACAAAGACAAAAATGACCACAACTCCAGAAGCAATGACAGAAAGAAACCACAAAGGAGAACAAGCAATTAAACAGAGGAGAAAATCAGGGAAACAGCAACAGGAAAATAAAATGACAAAGATAAGCCAATACATATCAGCCATATCCATCAATGTAAATGGCCTCAATTTGCCAATCAAAAGAAACATTGGCAGAATGGATCAAGAAAAAAACAATATACTTTATACAAGAAACACATTTAACTTAAAAAGAAACTCATAGACTGAAAGTCAAAGAATGAAAAGCAATACTCCATGTGACAGGAACCCAGAAAAAAGCAAGGGTAGCTATTCTGTTTATAGACAATGTTAACTTCAAACCAAAAATGATCAAAAGAGATAAAGAAGGTCATTACATACTTGTTAGGGGAAAAATTCAGGAGGAAGCAATAACAATCATAAATATATATGCACCAAATATGGGAGCACACAACTATATAAAACAAATATTAATAGGCATGAAAAATCAAGTAAGCAATAACACAAATTGACAGGGGAGATTAATAACTCATTGTCAAAAAGAGATAGATCAACTAGTCAAAAAGTCAGTAAAGAAATAACAGAACAGAATCAGACATGTGAACAAACAGACATGATCATCTCAATAGATGCAGAAAAAGGTTTTGATAAAGTCCAACACTCTTTCATGATAAAAACCCTGCAGACAATCAGGATAGATGGTCTCTACCTCAATGTGATAAAAGCCATCTATAACAAACCAACAGCCAACATCATACTAAATGGATAAAAATTGAGAACTTTCACTCTTAAATCAGGAACTAGACAAGGACGTCCACTATCATCACTCCTATTCAATATCATTCTGGAAACTTTAGCCAGAAGAATCAGCCAAGAGGGAGAAATAAAAGGAATAAAGATAGGAAATGAAGAAGTTAAATTATTCACAGATGACATGATACGCTACATAGAGGACCCCAAAAACTCCACCAAAAGACTACTAGAGTTAATAAGCAAATTCAGCAATGTAGCTGGATACAAAGTCAATACTCAGAAATCAATAGCATTCTTGTACACAAACAACAAACTCACTCAGTGAAAAATTAGGGAAACAACACCTTTTACCATAGCATCCAAAAAAATGAAATACTTAAGAATGAATCGAAAAAGGATGTAAAAGATGTATGTATTGAAAATTACAGTACTGTGAAAAAGGAAGTTGAGGAAGATATCAGAAAATGGAAAGATATTTCTTGCTCATGGATAGGAAGAGCCAACATTGTGAAAATGGCCATATCCCCAAAACTGCTACACAGATTTAATGCAATTCTGATCAAAATACCATTAGTTTACCTCACAGATCTAGTGGAAACAGTCTTAAAATTCATTTGGAACTAGAAGAGACCTAAAAGAGCAAAGGGAATCTTGGGAAACAAAGACTAGGTAGGAGGCATCACAATCCCTGACTTGAAATTATACTACAAAACTATGGTGAAAAAAATCAACATGATACAGGCCAAAAAAACCAGACCTGAGGATAAGAATAGAATATGCAGACACAACTATAAACACACTCGGCCACCTTATCTTTGACAAAGGGGCCAAACCCAAACATGCTCCCTGGAAGAAAGATAGTGTCTTTAGTAGATGATGCTGAGCCATGGATTTCTGTCCCACAATTCTTCACGCACTTCCTTTCCAACTTAACCTGACGGAATGGCTCACACAAAGAATGGCAAGAAGAAGGGCCGTTCTGCCATCAAGGAGTTGGTGACCCAAGAATACACGATCAACATTCACAAGTGCATCCATGGAGTGGGCTTCAAGAAGCACATCCCTCAGGCACTTAAGGAGATCTGAAAATTTGCCATGAAGGAGATGGGGACTCCAGATGTGTGCACTGCCACCAGGCTCAACAAAGTTGTCTGGGCCAAAGGGATAAGGAATGTGCCATATCGCATCCATGTGCAATTGTCCAGAAAACATAATGAGGATGAAGATTCACCAAACAAGTTGTGTACTTTGGTAACCTATGTCCCTGTTACCATGTTCAAAAATCTCCAGACAGTAAATGTGGATAAGAACTAACTTTCAAATAAAGTTACAAAGCTGAAAAAAAAATGCTGAAAAAATGGCTGTCTACATGCCGAAGACTAAAACCAGACCCATGTCTATTACCATGTGCTAAACTAAAGTCAAAATGGATCAAAGATCTAAGCATTGAAAAACAAACAATAATTCTACTGGAAGAGAAAGTAGGTAGAAATCTTG
>RJWT010047545.1:0-11275 GCA_004365215.1 Cuniculus paca | reverse complement strand
TTATCATGCCAAGCAAAGATACAAGTATTCCTACATTGAGTTTGTCTTCTTATTGTGGAATTTGGCATATACTTTCATTTGTTATAGTTGTTTCACAATTTTTCCTCAAACCATTAAAATTTTATCCTCTTGTTTTCTACTGTTTTCTTTTTTTTTTTTTACTTCTTTTTCTGTAATCTTGTTCTTTGTTTTCTGTTTAATTTTTTGAACTTTCATAATTCTAGTTTTAATTATACTTTTCAATATGCTTATAAATCTTAAAGTTCAAAATGTTGCTATGGATAAATCTAGCATTGGTTGAATATTTAAAATACATATGTAATAGTACAAACATATTATCATTTTCCTCTGATATTAAACTTGTAGTAAAATATATTAGTATAACTGTAACGAAATTATTTTCTTCCATTTATGAGTACAACTTCTAATCAACTAAATTGTTTAAAAACTCTTTCCTACACCTTTTAATGGGTTTAAAAATCAATGTCCAAGTATCATAAAATGGATAAATATCAGTTCTTTTTATATAGTCTTTATAAAACTTCTGTGGGACAGAGATAGGCAGTGTTTGCTAATGAGAAAGATCAAAGAGCAACTTAGGACTGGTCCCGACATGTGCAAAACAGTTCATTTTGTTTATGTAGTGAAAAGGAGGCCGTGCAAACCATACTACTTGTCCACCTGTTCTAACATTTAATATGGAGTTTGATACAAAAGCCACAATTAGATAAATCTGAGTAATTATACCTTAGGAGTTTATTTCTTCACTTTTATGAAATTTTCCATAAAACAATATATAGAAATATTATATTTGAAAAATATTCCTTTGCAAGCTAAGCCATCTGTAATTTACTATTATCTTAGATCTGTGTTTCTATTGCAAGCAAGAGGGACAAATTCAAAGAAATATCCAATTTAAGATGGTATTGATCAGTATTATAGTTGAGGAAAAATCATTCTCCAAAAGCTTCAGGCATTCATGAGTGAGTGTTTTAGAAGGTTATTGAATAATGGGGGTAATGTATCTGACGTGCTGTCAGTAGATTGTTTCTGGTCAGACGAGGGGTGTTGCTGAGATGTGTGACCTGGAAGAATCTATTTCCCTCTCAGGCCCCATACACACCTCTCTGCTTCCTGGTCACCATAATGTGAGCAGCTTTTGCTCTGCTAACCCTCTGCAAAGTGTTCTGACTGTGGACTAAATCATGAACCCAAATAAACCTCTCTTCCTTCAAGATGTAGATGACAGGTATTGTGTTTCAGCATGGAGAAAAGTGACTAAGACAATGAGGTATAACTCATTGACATATGACTAAAATCTTTTAATCTACTTCAAATGCAGTTTTAAAATCATTCAATGTGAAAACCCCATCACCGCCTCGATAATAGATATGGATGCACAAAAAGCGAAGCCAAAGAAAAGCAAACCGAACATTCAAATCCTCCAAAACGGCCACCTAAAGATATGTACATCTGTATCCCTTTACATCTGGTAATATTTTAATATTTTTTTTGAAAATCAGATTGACATATTGACTATTGTCTCTTTTCATAACTTATTTAATAGCAGTAACTATAAATTCATTCATCAAAGTATTTTAAAGTTACCTGAGAACTTCACCATTACCAAGCTAGTTGTTACTTAACATTCTGATGAAGAAAAAAAATATTCTAATTTTTCTAGGTTGTATCCTACATAAAAAAAAAATAATAATGTTGTTGTTTAACTGCAATAATGAAAGTTTCATTCATAATACAAAGACTTAATTACATATTAAAATTTAGACGAGATTCCGTATAGAAGTAGTATTTATGCTGACACTTCCAGGAAACAGAATCGCAGCCTGGTTGATTGTGTGCACCAGTGTGTACTACTGCAAGAGTGGGGACACTTGTAGAATGACATGACAAATATGTGTTCTGGCAGTTTCAGTCCACACTCATCTCCACTTGGGTAGGGCTCTCAGAACATTCTGTGAGCTCTACTTTGAAAATCAATGATTTTCTTATAGTTCATCTTCTCTGAACAATGAAATCGGGGCACTTAACTGCAGTTCCTTTTCATCACTGATCCTCAGATGAAATAAATGTAAACATATATAATGAATCAAGGCATGAAATGTGACTGGTATATTTTTTAAACTAGAGATAATGAAAAATGTCAACAATGAAAGTCCTATTCCCAACTTAGATGGTATGCATATATTAGGAGTATCTTGTAAACTATTGCAAAATCTCTGAAAAATTCCTAGGGAGACAGAGGTTTGCATTTGATACATGTCTATGTGAAAGCTTTAAATGGAACATATCTGGATATATCAGGTTTATTTGAGGAGCTGTTTTAAACTTTAGCCTTATTACATTATTTCTATTTTTCTACTTCCTATCTATCCATGAATTAACAGTCATATGCAGGTGTAGTACGAATAAGTGGGAAAATATAAAACAGACACCATGCTAAATTAAGGAGGTGCTGCAAACACAACTGACTGACCAGTACCCATTAGTTCTCCACACTTCCTGTCTTGCAGCACTCCGAGCAGGAGTACATCAATTTCCAGGAGGATTAAATGGTGGATTGGCAATACATGGAGATTATTGACAGAAATTTTGCTTTCAGAACTCCTGAGCCTGAGAAAATCTCTTATCTCTCTAAATGAGTCATTATCTATTCTTTTTTTTTTTCCTGGCACCAGAGATCGAACTCACAACCTCATGCTTGCCAGGCAGGTGCTTATGCTACTGAGCTAAATCCCCAGCCCTAAGTCACTCTGTATTCTAAACATCACTTAAAGTGAGAGATTCTTTTAGGACTGCTTCAGATTTAAGGAGGCCAAAGCATGAGGAGGGGTCAACTTCCTCTAAGTTTTCACTGAGCCAACCCTACATTATGAAACTATCTAGGCACCTACTGCTTTCTGACTCCTCCGATTCTGGACCAGTGATTGTAAAGAGAAGTAAGAAACAGAGAAGTTAGAGCTTCACTTACACACACGTAATCTGGCTTTCTCTAGGCATTGGTAGACATTTAAAACTGATCTAATTTGAGGGAGAAAAAAGGAACAATTTTTCAGTCCTTTATGCTAATATTCTACTGTGCTTTCCATAATAAGGGAAACTGTCTCCCTACAGTGGCTAAGCTACTTTCTGAAGCAATCGTGCAAGTCCTCTTTCTTGAGTGTCGTTAGTTGTGCTATCATAGCTACCTCGATGTCCTGAATCAACTCAAATCATTTACGTTTCATGAAGAGACGGAAGTCACACAGTGTCAGAGCCAGTAAATAAGGTGGATGAGGACACACTTTTATTTTGTTGTTGTTAATTTTATCGGTACATTTTAGATACACATAATGATCACATTGATCACATTGAATTTGAACATTATATTTCTTGCATTTTGTACATATATTTTGCTTCTTCTTTTTTCCCATTTCCTTCAACTCCTCTTCCCCTTCTTCTTAACAAAAGCTTTGTTTCCAGTTTTTTCTTCTTATTCTCTCTTTTTTCCTTTTCCCTTCCTTCTTTTCCCTTTCTGTGCTTCCTTGTTACCCTTCCGATTTGAACGCTTTCTTCCCATTTCCCAATTTATATTATCTATTTGATCCTTATTTACTCTTTCAGTTTCTAACACCAGAGATATAGTGTGATATTTAAACATATGTGTCTAATTTTTTTAACTTAAGAGTATGGCCTCCAGGTGTACTCCAACCATGTGTGGTTGCACACATCTGTAATTCCAGCCCTCAGGAGGCTGAGGCAGGAGGATTTCCATGAGTTTGAAGCCAACTTGGATTCCATAATGAGTTCAAGTTCAGCCTGAACTGCATAGCAGACCCTATCTCAAAAACAAAACAAAACAAAACAATAAAAAAAACACACACAAGAAAAACACAAAACAAAGCAAAACAAAACAAAACAAAACAAAACTCAAGGTGCAGCCATTTACTTATAAATGGCTCAAGTTCATCCTTTGTGGCAGAATAGTACTCCACTGTATAGATATGCTACCTCGTCTTTATCCATTAATTGTGTGATAGGCAATTGGGCTGTTTCTAAGATTTAGTTATTACAAATTATGCTGCTATAAACATGGGTGCACATATATCGCTATGGTATGATATTTTTAATTCTTTTGGGAAGATACAAAGAAGGGCAATAGCTAGAGCAAATGGAACCCCTAGTTTTAGTTTTTTGAGGAATCTGAGACTGATTTCCACAGTGGTTGCACCAGTCTACACTCTTCCAGCAGTGAAGAAGCGTTCCTTTTCCCCACAATTCCACAAGTGTTTGTTACTGGTTGATTTCTAGATAGTAGCCATTCTTTCTGGAGTGGGATGGAATCTCAGTGTTGTTTTAATTTGCATCACTGGAATGATCCGTGATGTTGAATGTTTTTCCGTACATTTATTTGCCATTCATATTTCTTCATCTGAGAAGTACCTTTTCATCTTAGATGCCCAGTTTTGGATTGGGTCTTTAAATTTGCGAAGGTCTAATATTTTTGAGTTCTCTATATGTTCCAGATATTAGGTCTTTTTCAGAGGAACACCTGGCAAAAGTTTTCTCACTCTGTGGTTGGTCTTGTCTTGTCTTGTCTTTTCTTTTTTCTTTCTTTCTTTTTTTTTTTATGTGTTAAAAAGTGTATTTACCAAAATAAAGACAAGATGGATTTAGCCTTCTGGCCATAGTTTACTGTAGTAGTCAGGGTTTTACTGGAGAAAACAGATATAACACAAGATACACAAATATGGGTCGGGAATTTAGCTTAGCGGTTCAAGCGCTTGCTTGTTAAGTGAAAGGTCATGAGTTCAATCCCTGGTACTAAAAAAAAAAAAAAGATTCACAAATGTATAAGAAATTACAAGATGGTCAGCCACAGAGTCGGATGAGGAAGCGTGTGGAGAGTGTCTGCATGCCGGAGGCTGAAGGATTCAATCCCAGCTCTGGAGCTCACTGCAGTGTCCCATGCAAGTCCACACCAGCAGGTGGAGGAGTCTGTGATGGAAGGCTGAAGAATCTATGCCGGAAGTCTGTAGGACCCAAGGCAGAAGCGGAAGAGCCTGCTCTAGAAGCCGGGAGAAGACCTGCAAGCCGAGGGCAAAGACTGGAGCTCCTCCGAAGGACAGAACCGAGTTGTCTTTTCATTTCTGTCTTTTGCTGTGCCAAATCTTTTAAGATGAGATCCATGTGTTTAATTTTGGTATTATTTCCTGTGTAATCAGGGTTTTGTTCCTAATGTCTTTGCCTGCACCTCTGTCTTCAAGAGTTCTACCTATTCTCCCTTCCAGCAGATTTAGTGTTTCTGTTTTAATATTTTTATCTTTGATCCATTTTAATTTAATTTTATTATTCATTTGTTTATATTTTATTTTTTATTTTTTGAGACAGGGTCTTGCTGAGTAGTCCGGACTGGTCTTGAATTCACTGTGTAGTTCTGGCTGACCTCAAACTCGCAGCTACCCTCCTGCCTTAGACCACCAAGCACTAGGATTACAAGGTTGTGCCACTATGCCCAGCTGCCCATTCTGATTTTAGTTTAGGGCATGGTGAGACATATGGGTCTAGGTTTATTATTTGCCATGTGGAAAGCCAGTTTTCCAGCACCATTTATCAAAGAAGATGTCTTTCTTCCAGGGAAGGTGTTGGGCTTCTTTGTCAAAGATAAGGTGGCAGAGTGTGTTTGGAATTATCTCTGTATGTTCTAATCTGTAACTTTGATCTTCAGGTCTGGTTTCTGGCATTTTTTGTCTGTTTATTTTTGCCACTACCATGCTGTTTTTATCAGAATACTTTTACAGCGTAATTTCAAGTCAAGACTTGTGATGCCCACTGCTTTACTTTTGTTGTCCAGTTATATACTTCCTCGTAGTACCCATTAAGCAATTTTAGTTATACAGTCCACAGGAGTAAATATTCTATATCAGAATCAAAAGGATATTAGGGAAAATGTTGAATAAAGCAAGAATGATCAAAAACCAAAATGATTTTTGAAGACAGATAAAATAGAAAGACAAAGAAACTTGTGTCCAGACAATTGCTTTCTGACTTGCTTCTGGGTTCCAGGTTATGTGGTAGGCTTTCCTATAGAGTTTGAATGAAAATAAAAAAGGGGAGGTGTTTCTCTTTCATATGTATTAGAGACCTCACATGTAACTCAGTCTCACACTTTGCCTGTTCAGGAAGTTGTGAAAAATTCGATTGTGGAAGACAGGCGCAGGAGTTTCTAAGAAAGGCAGATCATTTGATGACTCAAATATCTTATTTTTCTTCTCCACTAAGGACCTTGAAAGAATTGGAATGTACAGCCAGTCTGTTGGTGTCTGGACAAAGAATTCAGAGTACACAAGAAATTTTCATTAGTGCAGAAGTGAATTTATGACATTTCACAAAAAGTCAAGTAAAATCGGTGTATCTCATTAAAGCCAGTCTAGAAATAGAATATATGAGAATTAATAACCAACACCAATGAGAATTCAATAATGTGTCAAAACCTTACTCGCTTTATTGACAAAGATCATATAACTTCTTCCCTATACAGACATCTGCTTTTTTTTTTTAAGAGTAACAGGTAGATAAATCTGCTATATCAAGATTTTATATCAAACCAAAAGAAACACTAAAAGTAGTATTCTGTTCGATACCACTGAAATCTTACTGAATGGCAAGTTGAAATAAAGTTTCTGGTTGTGTCAAGACAAACATTAACACACGTATACATAAAAATACCTACTCAGGAGGACAATTTATGGAAGAACAAATTAGTATCAAACTAGTCACTGTTTAGTTGACTGAAGTGTCATGAATTGTAATCTATTCCAGCACACCAGAACGGTAAAACATTTATAGACTTTCAATCATATCACTAACAAGAAAACTGCCTATTTCATCATAAATATCTAAAGAATATACATATATACATATATATGTTCATATCTGAATGATTGAACAGGTCACATTTGACATATGACAGAAAATGAATAAAAAAATTCCTTTGCTTAACTAATTATGAAATTACAAGATAAAAATTTGTGATAATTACATTCGTAATATACATTTCCTCACAGGCCTTACCTTTGTTATAATAACTGCCAAAGTTCACCTATATTAAATTGTGGTATAATTGAAAGGAAGGTAGAATTTTCTAACAGTAGGAAACTTTCTAAACTCTGTAAACTTCCCGGAGCTTGCATTTGGTGTTTCTGTAACAAGATATTGAGAAATTACTATACTCCCTTAAAAATTTTCAATGTCTCATTATACTTCTGTGAGTTTCCTGTATTACTCTAGGCACAGAGTTTGGAAATGACAAATATAGGATATAAGAAATAAAATTATGTAATATCGGTGAAATAGATGTACTAAATTTATTTCACTTGATGTTAGGAGAATTTAATTTGAAATCAGAAATTAAGGTGAAGTCTTTGATTGTAAAATAATAATAAGAATTTTAATTAATTCTTAGTACCTAATATTTTTTACTGCATTTTAGAAAGAATAATACAAATGTCATATAAATAGAATTCATCATCAATAATTAGCAAACTAATTCTAATGTGAAAAGTCCAACCTAGGAAATTTTGCTTTTGCTTTTAAAAACTGTAGGTCAATATTGCTGTGTGCTTACAGAAATACAATTACATTGGTTAACAGAATGTGATTTAATTTACCCTACACACTGTCAACCAAAAACTTGGTACATGGCTTAAGATTTTAAAAATAATTTACAGTTTTTTTTTATCTATTTCAAGAGTATAAAAGATCCTCCATCAATGGCTGGTAAAGAAGACAGCAAGAACCTTGGGAAATACATCCTTGCTTTGCCTCACACAAAGAGCAAGTATTGCACTTGTAAAGTTTAAAAATCAATACAACAAAACATGATTTTAATATTATAATGCCATTTTACAAATTTCAGTAACACAGATATAGAAGGGAATGCATTGGCCTATGTGCACATGTGGAAATATAAAAGATATTTCCTTTGATTAATATTGTGCTCTGATTACATAAATCATCAACTAAAATTCAGATAGTTTCTTAAATCTGAATTAGCACTACCAGCTCACTTCATCTCCTGAGGCCTATGAAAGAACTTGGGACACTTAGCTTTTAAGATTTTCTCCAGTGCTTGCCTGGCAAGAGAGCAAGGTCCTGAGTTTGATTTCTGGTAATCCCCCCAAAAAAAACATAAAGAAGATTCTCTCACCTATGCAAAGAAGAAAATTAAATTTCTTCCACACCTTTCCAGTTCAGAAGTGCCAGTATATTACAAACAAAGTATTCCTTCTACTGTCAGCATTTATGGAGTGGCATGTAGTGAGGTCAATTTCGGTTTTAATTTGTATCAGAACTCATATGCAAATAGTCCCCAAAGTTAATAAGTGCATGACTTAAGAAGAGACTCTAAAAAAATTTTAAAAGCCCCTCTTAGAAAACTAAAGCAAAACTTTCAGCCATTGCTATAAGAAGTCCTATCAAAACAATACAACCCTTTAAGAATTATGCCTCAATAAAGAGTAGCCCCAAATTAGAAGTAGCTCTGACAAAAATAGGGGAAAAAAGCTTAAACTTAAAATGTCTTGAAAACCAGTATGAATGCAGGTTCCAAAATAATTAAAAGACATGTTTTCATAAGACTGCCTAGGATTAGTTTTATAATGTATTCTAATGTTTCAAGTTTATCACTAGTTACTAAACATCAATTTACAAATATCATGGTAATTTTTTATTTCTTTATCAAAATAAAAAATGTCTGCCTGTCAACTAGAAGAGGGGAAAGTAGAAAATGAAACATTTCAAACAGATCCATGAACACATCACATCTTGCAAGTGAAAAAAATCCCAACTGGACTAGAAGTTCTGATTACTAATATACTTTGCATTGAAACAATTTTTAGTGAGTACAAATGCATAACACTAAAATTCAGAAACTAACTATTGTAAGACTGGCAAGTCTTTGTTTTCTGGAACAAAGGTCTAATCTAAGAAGATTTTAATTTAGCTATCTATGAATAATCACCTTTACAGAAGAAAATGGTAAACTCATGTATAGTTGTATGATTTTTGTCAAAAAATCATTTTCATATTTTATATAAATGCAAAATATCCTTTTTAATTAATTTTATTGATGCATTTTAGGTGTATGCAATGATCACATTCATCATAGGGAATTTGCACGTTTACGTATAATACTTATCTTGATTTTTTTTCCCCATTCCTCTACCCTCCATTCAACCATTACTCCTCTCCTTTTTTACAAAAGTTTTGTTTGTATTTTTTCCTTCTTTTCTTGTTTTTTCTTTTTCCTCCCTTTCTTTCACCCAGAATATCCTTTTTAAATTTGTGTCTAATACACCATTGATCTATTGAAAATGGAAATACATTAGTATGGCTAAAACTAGAGACTTATATAAAATAACACATAATTACAGTGTGATAAATTATCAGAAAATACGCCCACAATTATTTCCATCCTATAAGTGAATTTTTCTATCCTTTGTGAAATAGCTTTTAAACATGCTTTAGTTATTTGAATTCAGACAGAAATTCTTGAGAAACTACTTACAGGTCTGTTCTTTGAGGAATGTTATAACTTACTATGGTTGTACACAGATGGGAACCCACAGACACAATCTCACTCCACTGTTAGATAGTCCTTTCCTACACGTACGACTTCAAAAATTTTATCTGTTATATCATCCTGCAAAGTAAGTACTGCTTTTTTAACATTTGCATTTTTATCCATTTTGCTTTTTCTTTAGGATATGATGAGAGATATGGAGCTAGATTCAGTGTTCTGCAAGTGAATAGCCAGTTTTCCTATCACCGTTTTTTAAAGAGGCTGTCTTTCTTCCTGCATGTGTTTTTGTGTCCTTTGCCAACGATCACTAGCTGACTACTCCCAGGGTTTTTTTCTGCATCGTCTAGTCTGTTCTGTTGATAAATGTCTCTTTTGCCAATACCTTGCTGTCTTATTACTGTAGTTGTGTAGTATTACTTAAAGTCCAGGTTCTGAGGCCTCCTTCTTTGCTCTTTTTGCCCTGGGTTATGTTAGCTATTATTCTGACTCTTTTGGGGTTCATGTGAATTTTAACATTGTTTCCTCTAGTTTTGTGAAAATGCTTCAGGTGTTTTGATTGAGATTGCATTAAATGCTTGTATAAGTTTTGGAAGTGTAGTCATTTTGATAATATTGGTTCTGCCTAGCCAGAAATGGGATATTGCTTTCCAATTTTGATGTCCACTTCAATTTCTTTTTTTCAAGTACTTTAGTTTTTATTTTAGAAGTCTTCCTAGCTTAGGCTAATCCTAAGTATTTAATGGTTTTGATGCTATTGTGAATGGTACTGATTGTCAAATTTCATTCTCCATTGATTTCATTGTTGTTACACAGGCATGTTAATGAATTTTGTATGTAGATTTTGAATACTGCTATGCTATTGACTTGGGTTATTAATTTTTTCTTTTTTGGGTATTGGGAATCGAACTCACGACCTTGCACTTGCCAGGCAGGAGCTGAGCCATATCCCCAGTCCCATTTCTAGTAGACTTTTGGTGGAATTTTTTGTCTCCTATGTAAATGACCATGCCATCTGCTAACAATGATAATTTTACTTTTTCCTTTACTATACAAAACTCTTTTATTTTTCTCTCTTGCCTGATTGCCCTGGCTAAAGTTTCAAGAACTGTACTGAATAAAAATACTGATGGTGGACATTCTTCTTGCATTCCTAATACTAGAGGAAGAGCATTCCCATTTAGAGTGATGCTGGTCATTAATTTGTCATAAATTGCTTTTGTTAGATTGAGATATTGTCTTCTGCCATTTTCTTCAGGGTTATCATGAATGGATGTTGGGTTTTGTCAAAGGCAGTTTCTGCATATATGTGATATGATTGTGTGATTTTTGTTCTTGTTTATGTTTATGTGATATATTACATTTATTGATTTGTGTATGTTAAATCACACTTGCATCCATAGGAAGAAGCCTACTTCGTCAGGGTGTGTGATCTTTTGAATGATTTGTTGCATCCTGTTTACCAATATCACGTTGAGAATTTTTCTTTTTGGCCTATGTTCATTAAACAGATTAGCATATAATTATTTGTTCTGGTTTTGGAATGAGGGTATAGTTAGCATGTTGGAATGACCTTAGGAGTACACTTAATCTTTCAATTTCATTGAAGAGTTTAAGCAGTATTAATATTAGGTCTTTCTGAAGGTCTAGAATTCAATGCTGGACAGATCAAGTTTGGGGCTTTTGTTAGTTGGCATG
>RJWT010047544.1:0-11279 GCA_004365215.1 Cuniculus paca | reverse complement strand
TTGTCCATGGAAAATTTTATACTTTTGTAAAGTATATTCAACCAAAATTACGTAAATCTAAATTTCTAGGTTTTTTTTTTTTTTTGGTAGCTGAGTAAGACTATCAAAATAGAAGTAAGGATATCTAGAACTGCCTGTGTCTCAATTTTTGAGTTATTGTTTGACCTAGTAAGGATCATTGAAGATTACAAATCTGAAGGACAGTTCAAAGAAAAAAAATTTTTTTTTGTCCTAAAGCAATTTATTTTTTGGGAAAGAAACATTCTTGACTGGTTCTAGAGTGGAAATGAAGCAGAGCTGGTTTTGAGGAGATATCTCAGTTAGGAACACAGCAGAAATACATTTCTAAAAACTTATTTAGGGAATTCCCAGATTCTTTTAAACCTTATGTGTGAAATAGTTTTAATATAAATACAGGCTAGTTTAATATATATACTATACTAATTTAATGTTCCAGTACATGTTTTTATATCGCTCAAATAATCTGTTTCCTACTTGTTCTACAAATGGTTTTACAAATGGGCACAATTTAAATATAAAGAACCTTTTCCTGTTATATTTAAAAATTCTTCAGTGAAAGTCTAAGTCAGGAGTGAAGCTCTAAAGGTCTGTTGTATTCTGAGAGATAGCAGTTTTACGATAGCTATCTTTAATCTTTTTTTTTTGGTACCAGGGATCAAACTCAGGACCTCGCGTTTGCCAGGCAGGTGCTTATGCCACTGAGCTAAATCCCTGGGCTGCTATCTTTAATCTTAATCAGATTTTTTAAAATCCATATAATGTGGGCACCAAACGGTTCTTTACATTAGTTTGAGAAAATACCAATAAAATGATTTATAGAAAACTTTTTCTAAGGAATTTAAGAGAATTTTCCCTTTTTCAAGAAGATAGAGAAAAAGAAGTTGGAATTATTATATAGTGTTGGAAATAAAGTAAAACAAAGGAGGAATACTATTAATCTGTTACTTGACAGTCAATCAGAAGGGAATTTACAGATTTCCTTTTCTGTTTGACATATGATTATCTGTTTCTTCTTTTGGAAGTGTTCCTAACCTTTGTAGCTCAGATTATTTTATCATGGGGAACCCTAAATCTGATTATAACTTTCTAAAAATAAAAACAAGGTTACTCAACACCTTAATGGAAATTTCTATAATAGGAGAAATGAACAATGGGACTTGAGCTTTCTGATGGGTTTTTTGAACTCAATGCTTCTAAGAGAAAACAATGTGTAATTTTTGAGCTACTGTATGAATCATGTTGTAAATGTTTAAAGCCTTCTGATTTCCTAGGAATAGAAGGCTGTTGCTGTGGCAGGAGGGCTGAAACGAGACTAGTAGGAGCTGCCAGTGAAACTCATTCAATGTTGATATAGCATGTCTCAGGAATGTGTTATTTGCAGGGAAAAACTCTTGAGTCCATCCGTGAACTGAGAGTCCATTCATGGGTGCAGTGAAAGATGCCCATTGGGGGGAATGTTTCTGCACTCTTTGGTGCCTCCTCAGACTGGAGGAATGTGGCTCCGTCATGGGTGGGGGCTGTGAGGACTGTGCCACTTTCACACCTCTAGGTGCAGAATGACCCCATTCTCCCCGACCACAGAGCACAGTCATTATTCACCCAGTTATGATTGAGTGCATTCAAGCGTAATTGGGAAAGACTACTCTTGCTTTCTGTTGGGAAAAGTCTCAATGATTAGAGGTTGCCAAATGCCGAACCTTATTCCAGAAATAGTTTGGTTTCTGCATGCTTTGTTTTCTACTGCATGCTGAGACCCCCACTTAGCTGAGTCTTGTGAATTGAAGCTTATTTATATAACATGAATTCTAACATGCAGACTATTATTTTTAGCCTGAAAACACGAAACCCATCTATTTAAAACTCAAACATTTGAATGGCAGTCTCATCTTGCTTAAAAATTCCTTTTAGTATTTTTAAGTGAACAGAAGAGAATGTAAAAAAAAATTGTTAATTGCAACAGCTGGTCCCTGCTTGTCTTTATGTTAATATTTGGAGTCTGTGAATTTGAAGGACTTTAGAAAGAGCATCTGGATTAATGTAGTCCTATTTAAACTACAATCTTGAGAAGTAGAATCAGCCTCTTCGGGACAAAGGAAGACAAACAAACAGAAGCCTTAAACAGATTGAGAAGGCAAAGGCATGGTGAAATTTTGACAATCTGTAGAGAGTGAAGACAAATGGTCTTGGTTTGGTTGTGGGTGAGCAGCCTCTTACTGAATTTAACATGGTGTTTATCTGGCCGCTGTGGTAAATGAGGTGAAGTCTTTTGCGTACACAGTTAATTCCCAATTATTCATACATACTTTAGCCAAATTGCCAATTCTCTATGGACTTTGGGTACCTCTCCCCTCCAACTTTCCTATTGGCTGTCTCTCTGGTCCCACGGCCCAATTTCCTGTCTGGCTCTGCTTTCTCCAGGGGCCCAGCTGCTCTTCTCATTTTCATTTTTGTTTCCTTATCAGGCCTCTGCTGCTTCGCTTTCTCTGCTGTGTTCCCTTGATTTACTTGACAGCCCAAGGTGCTTGTCTCATACTGCCGCTGTTTCTCAGTTGTTTGAGGTTGGGAGTGAACAAACTAGCGGATTGTCAGGGAAAAGCTCTGTGAAAGATACTGCCTGTTGTTCCTTGGGCATAAATGTAGGAGTGGAGACTAAGCTGAAAGGGTGCTCTCTGAAGTACTTCAAGGCACTTCTTTTAAATAGTTTACTCAGGGTTTTGTAGTCTTTCCATGGTGTGTGGGTGGGAGAGGCTAAATGCTTGAGTATCCTTTTTATCCCTGTTTCCTTGTTTGTTTTCAACTTGGAGCATTTCTCCTCCCCATTGCTGAAGGCTAGTAATTATAAAGGGGCCATAAAGAGTAAGTGTGCCTGAGGAAAGTGCAACTTGGGGAGATGAAGGGTGGAGTTGTAGCTCCAAGTTACAAGAATCTCCAGTGGCTCTTTACTTAGCAAGTATTTTAATGAGGTTTTGTTGTTGTTGTTGTTGTTTTGTTTTCCTGTTTTGAGTACTGAGGGAGCTGCTAAAATGAATTTGACCTAGGCTCTGTTACTGAAGAGGTTTAAATCTATCCAGAGAGAAACCTTCACAGGAACCCTAAATTAAAGCCAACGTAAACACACAGTTATAGTCCTTAGTGAGAAGGCTGTATCATGTAGATAGTGTCAGTGGTCTTCCAAGAAAGAATTACTTAAAAAAAAACTTCTGGGGAGGATGCCAGAGTTAGAGATGTGAAAACTTGCCCTGGTATATTTCATGTGTAGTAGCTTGCAGGATGGAAATGAAAACTCACCTGTACCAAATCGAATACTATCAATAAAGGTTTTTATAAATTAACTTCTGTTGCTTTTGTGACTATTAAGTACCTACACAGGGTATAAATTTTCTGCTGGGCATGGTAGCTGACATATATAATTCATCTACTTGGGAGGCCGAGGCAGGGGGATTATGAGTTTGAGGCTCGCTTGAGCAATTTAGCTAGATTTGTCTGAAAATGAAATAAAAAGGCTTGGGGATGTATTTCCATGATATAGCACTTGCTTAGCACATTTGAGTCCTTGGTTCAGTCCCCCGTACTGCCAAAAATAATTTTTTTCTTTCATCAGATGAAAGCTCAGTATAGGTATTCAGGCTGCATTTGGCTAAAATACTGCCTCGAGTAACACACAATCCTGTGTTCTATTCATGACTCAGTCCTAAACCAGGCAGTTAGTTGAAAAGGCCTTTGATTAGTCAGTGGGATTTCAAATAAACCAGCACTGAAGCATGTATGCATTGGAATCATAGAAAAGCTTTTTCATTCCCTTGCTAGACCCTCATGTTGCTTAGTTTATTTGTAGCTCTACTAAAGCTTTTGGTTTCTCAAACCAAATGAGATTAAAACCAGCAAATGTCAAGGGAGGTGAGCTAAGAAGTATAGCAATAATAGGTATAGTAGTAACGAGACTGACAAACTTTTAAGGAATGGGCACAGGATTCTGAGTGCTTGGTAGGCTTCCGTGAGATTTTTATCTAAATTTTTGATACTTTAAGAGGTTCAACCTCCATGGAATATCCGAGATTATTCTTTGGATTCATAAGGTGTTTTTGTTATTGTTACTTGCTTTGAAATAGAAACCAAATAAAAAGTCTCTGAATTGGGTTAGAAAACTTCTTGATACGGCCACAGGTTTATTTCATGAGGAGAATGAGGGCAGGAGCTAAAAATTAGAGAAGATTTGGAACATTCTTTTAGAGTTCTTCCCAGGATGACAGTAGTCAAATGAGATAATGAGAGTACCTTGCAGTTGGAAAGTGCTAGAGGGACCATGAGTTCATCAGAAACTGTGTGTGGCTCAGTATTTATTAAAGACTGGTTTGATGTTACTTTTTTTCAGTGACCTGTGGTTATTGTATGTATTCATATTCCTTGGCCTAACAGACATACAGAATCCAAACTCTGTGAAGAGTAGGACCTGAGAAAATATTTTATTTGATTTATTTTACATTTTTTTGGAAAAAAAGATCAAACAAAATTTCATAATAAAACAATAGGAAAATAACAATAGATAATATATTGCATATTGTTATCTTTAAAGTTGTTATTGTGATACTAGATATGGGCATTAAAATTTTTTCCTATCAGTATTCACACAAACCTTCCCATTCAATGAACTAAGAGACACTAAAACTGACTTTTTTTTTTCTTTTTCCCTTCTGTCCTTTTCCCTCTCCCCCATCCTAGTTCCCCTTTCTTTTTGAATAATTTCTTCCCATCTCACAGTATCTATTGTACATTTTAGACCTTATTCACTGTTTCAGTTTCTCACACCAGGGAGACAGTGTGATGTTCACACATGTGAGTCTTATTTATTTCACTTAAGAGTATGACCTCAAGTTGCATCCCTTTACCTTTAAAAAGTCTCAGTTTATCCTTCTTTATGGCTAAGTGGTATTCCATTGTAAAAAACAAACAAACAAACCCCACTCCCACATCTTTTTTATCCATTCCTCGGTTGATGGACATTCAGGTTGTTTCCAAAATTGACCTATTACAGATTGTGCTGCTACAAACATGGGTGCATATATATCGCTGTGGTATGATGTTTTTAATTCTTCTGGGAAGAGACCCAAAAGGGGAATAGCTGGGTTCAGTGGGACCTCTAATGCTAGCTTTTTGAGGAATCTCCATATTGATTTCCACAGTGGTTGTACCAGTCCACACTCCCATCAACAGTGGAGAAGGGTTCCTTTTCCCCCACAACCCCTCCACCATTTGTTATTGGTTGATTTCATGATGGTAGCCATTCTTTTTAGGCTAAGATGGAATCTCAGTATTGTTTTGATTTGCATTTCTTGAATGACAATGATGGTGAACATTTTTTAATATATTTATTTGCCATTTGTAGAATTTCTTTATCTGAGAAATGCATGCTCATCTCAGATGCCCATTTTTGGATTAGGTCTTTGAATTTGAGGGGTCTGAATTTTTTCAATTCTTTGTATGTTGTAAATATAAGTCTCTTGTCTCAGGGACAACTTCCTAAATTTTTTCTCACTCCATGGGTTGTCTTTTCACTCTGTTGGTGATTTCTTTTGATGCACAAACACTTTTTAATAAGATGAGATCCTAGTCGTTGATTCTTTGAATTATTTCCTGTGCAGTTTGGATTTTGTTTGTCTAGGTTACTTTCTTCTCCTTGCTGGGACAAAACACCTGACACCCAAAGTGAGGCAAGGAAAGGTTTATTTAACTTACAGTTTCTGGAGATTTCAGTCCATAATCAGCTGGCTCTAAGGCAGGGTGGTATGGCACTGGGGCAATACTTCAAGGCAGCAGCCAGAGCAAAAGAGGAAAACAAACCTCTTCTCCTCCCTTATATGGTACACAGCGCCACCCTGCCCCCCTTCAGGGCAGTTTAGCACTCACAAAATCTCTGTGCTCTCCTCTTGCACAGGATGAGGATATTTACAAAGAACCCTGGCTCCCTGCTGAGTCTCTCAGTTCAACTTCTAAACTGCTCAAGTTGACACAATGTAACAACCATAACATTGTTCAGGAAGCCTCTGCCTACCCCTATGTCTTCAAGATTTCTACCTACTTTCTCTTCCAGTAGATTTGTTTCTGTTTTAATACTTAGATCTTTGATCCATTTTGACTTTAGTGAATGGTGATATCCTTGTCTTTGGCATATGGAAAGCCAGTTTTTCCAGCACCATTTATTTAAAGAGACTATGTTTCTTCCAGTGAACATATTTAGTCCCTTTGTCAAAGATAAGGTGGCTGAGTGTGCTTGGAGTTGTTTCTACATCTTCTAATTTGTTCCAGTGAGCCTCAGGTCTGTTGTTTTTCCAGTACCATGCTGATTTTATCACAGTAGCTTTGTAGTATAATTTCAAGTCAGGGATTATGATACCTCCTACTTTGCCTTCATTTCCCAGAATTGCTTTTGCTATTCTAGGTCTCTTTTGTTTCCAAATGAATTTTAGGAATGTTTTCTGTAGTTCTGTGAGGTATGCTAATAGTATTTTGATCAGGACTGCATTAAATCTGTGTAATAGTTTTGGGAGTATGGCCATTTTCCCTATGTTGATTCTTCCTATCCATGAGCAAGGGTTATTTTTCTATTTTCTGATATCCTCTTCGGTCCCCTTTTTTAGAGTACTGTAATTTTCAACATACAGATCTTTTACTTCCTTGGTTAGATTGATTTCTATGTATTTCATTTTTTTGGATGCTATTGTAAAGGGTATGGTTTCCCAAATTTCTCGCTCAGTGCATTTGTTGTGTGCAGCAATGCTTTTGATTTTTGAATGTTGACTTTGTTCAGCTACACTACCAAATTTGGTTATTAAACCTACAAGTCTTTTGGTGGAGTTTTTGGGATCTTCTAGGTACAGTGTCATGTCATCTGCAAATAACAATAATTTAACTTCTTCCTTTCCTATCTTTATTCCTTTTATTTCTTTCTCTTGTCTAATTGCTCTGGCTAATGTTTCCAGAACTATATTGAGTAGGAGTGATGATAGTAGACATCCTTGTCTTATTCCTGATTTTAGAGTGAAAGCTTTCAATTGTTGACCATATAATATGATCTTAGCTTTTGGTTTTTTTGTATATGACTTTTATCAGATTGAGGTAAAGACCATCTATTGCAATTTTCTGTAGGGTTTTTTATCATGAATGGGTATTGGAGTTTGTTAAGTGCTTTTTCTGCATATATTGAGATGATGTGGTTTTTGTCTTTGGCTCTGTTAATATGGTGTATTACAGTTATTGATTTGCATATATTGAATCATCCCTGCATCCCTGGGATGACTCCTACTTGATCATGGTGTATAATTTTCTTGATGATTTGCTGCATTCTGTTTGCCAGTGTCTTACTGAGGGTTATTGCATCTGTGGTTATTAGGGAGATTGGCCTGCAGTTTTTCTTTTTTGGTTGGATCTTTCTCTAGTTTTGGTATCAGGGTAATACTTAACCTCTAGGAATGATTTTGGAAGTGTTGCTTCTCTTTCATTAAAGAGTTTGAGCATTAGTGGCATTAGATCTTCTCTAAATTTCTTGTAGAATTCAGCAGTGAATCTATCAAGGCCTGGAGTTGTCTTTATTGGTAGGTTTTTAATTAACATTTTCAATTTCCTTCACTGATACTGAGTTACTTAGAATACTTTGTGTTTTCCATTTTATTAGAATACAGGTACTTAAAGTACATATTGATGGATTTCCATAGGCTCCATTGTGACTTCACACTTTTCGTTCCTAATTGAATTTGGGTCTTTTTTTTTTTTTTTTTGATAAAGTTGGAAAATCTGTATTTTAACAAAGACTCTAGGTATTCCCACTAGAGTCATTTACACTAGGGGTTGCAGTCTTTTAAGTTTGAAGTTGTCTTGGAACCAAAGATATCTAGAAAGAGTAATGTAAAATGGTAAAAAGTACAAATGATAGTTGAAGTTCCAGGATCAGAAAAATTAGAAGAAACATAGATACTTTATGGGTAAAACCTAATGTCATATTCTGAGACTTCCTTCACACAAAATCATGGGTAAGCTCTAGTATTTGTGATTTTCCTATTTCTGCTGTGTAATTAAATATGAATACCATAGACTAGATAATGGTTTTAAGTGCATGGATTTGAAAAGATTTCCTCTAGATTTTGCTATTCTGCAAGAGTTATTGCACTGTAGGATCTTTTTTTTTTTAATGGTCCAAGTAAATATAGAATGAAAGGTACAGAAATTACAGTCATTAAAGCATCTGTATTAAAAACCAAGCATTGGTTTCATGTGCAGGGTAAATTGCATGAAATGGAATACTTGGGTCTTGTACCATACCTCCTTGCACCCTGCCTGCACCACATATATACTCCCAGGCTGTAGGAGTGTAGACAGCAAATCGTACTCCTAGGGTTTTAGTTTCTTTATCCAATGCAGGGCACGGCTGAATGACCTTCTGAGTTTTATATTCTGTAGTCATCACTCACAGATCGTAGTGATGCAGGCAAGCCCCACCCTGACATATTTTGGTTGTTCTCTTCCTTTGAAATATACAGGAGGAGTGGGTCTAGTAGGCAGTGTTGTCTTTTGACTGTCATCCTATATGCTGTAGTCTTGAGGTATAACTCATGATTCCCTCAAGGCAGCACCCCTGGTGTGTGTGTGTGTGTGTGTAAATAAAACTTCTCAGAATAAATTGTAATTATCTAGCTTATTCACTCATGTAACAAATATTTTCATGCCTACTGTATACAAAGCTCTCTATTAGTTGCTGTGGGAATGGGGAAAAGGGAAAAAATCTGAAGGCAGAACAGACAGATCTTGGCAATTGGTGGCATAAGAGGAGTTGGGAGAGGTCAGAGCTATTTGAAAGGTTTGTTCCTAGGCATGGGAATATATTTGTACTATAAAAGAGACACATGGGCACACC
Source organism: Cuniculus paca (assembly GCA_004365215.1). Lineage (NCBI taxonomy): Eukaryota > Metazoa > Chordata > Mammalia > Rodentia > Cuniculidae > Cuniculus > Cuniculus paca. Next base: position 2,353 of record RJWT010047544.1, on the reverse strand, counting down.
AAGCAGTGACTTGGGAACCTGTAGGGTGTGTGAATGTAAAATATACCTGAATTTCTGGAATCGGTTATAAAGTTGGCGTGACTCTCAGATTCATTGGCTCATAGTTGAGAGGGATCTTCTAGATACTGTTTCAGTCTCCTTGGATGCTGCAAAACCTGGCATCATTTGGAGGATATGGTTCAGGTCAAGAAAAAATATAATTGGAAAATTCATTTATGTAAAAAGGTGACCTTTCTTCTTAGAGACCTAAGTGAAGCTGGTTTTCTTAATAAAGATAATCAGTAATTGACTTTGAATCTCTTCCTGAATAAATCCTGGAAGATTTGCAGTGATATAGGCATTCTAAGCAGATATATTAATTTGATTTTTTTTTTTTATTTCTTGAAGCAGAGTCTCACTATGTAGTTCAGGGGTCTTGAACTCACTGTGTAGCTCAGACTGGCCTGAAACAGTAATCCTCCTACCTCAGCCTCTTGAGTGCTAGGATTACAGTTGTGCACCACCACACACGGCTTCATTTTATCTTTTAAAAAGCATGCCATAGGATTGTCTTTCTGTGGTCAGCTGGAGAATAGCCATGTCTTCTTTGAAGAGAGCCTGTCAATGCCTGCCCTTCCTCCCTTAGGCTAAGGAAGAGGGTCAATGTGGAGGTCTTGAGTGGAAGAACAAAATTGCTGTTCACTCAGTCGGTGGATTTCCTTGGGTAGCTTCAGAGTGATTTCCCAGAATATTTAGTCAACTAAGGTTGTGTATTATTCTTTTTCCCTTTGTTTGACCTGGGAGTAATAGAAAGTGTCCTTTTGAGTTTATTGGGTTGTTTTTTTTTTGTTTGTTTGTTTGTTTTTTTTAGGTCTTGCTATGTAGTTCTGCCAGGTTTTGAACTTACTTTGTAGCCCAGGTTGACCTTGAACTCAGGGCAACCCTCCTGCCTCTGCCTCCTGAGCACTGGGATTACAGGCATGTGCCTCTATGCCTAACCTGGCCTTTTTTGAGTTTTAAAATATCTCAGGATTCCACACCCAGCAGTAGGATAATGTTTGTTTCCTTCTTAATAGCAGTGCCTGGGCCTCCAGGGAATTAGCATGGAGTTGTTTTTGCACTTAGGAGGGTGACTTTCATTGTCCGACCAAAATTGGCAAAGTAGTTTGGGAGAGATTTTTCCCTTCCATGACTGGAAGCATAAAGCGACAGCTGCTTTCTGTGGAGTAAAGCAATTCAAGGAGCTGGCACGGTTGCAGGAAGGACAGAGAATAGAGAGGGCAGGAAGAAGGATGAGTCAGGTTGGTGGCTGAGTCAGGATGAGCAGCTGGAGAGCTGAGGGTAGAAGTTGATTTGACCTGGCAAGCAGTCTAGTGGCGTGGTGGGTTTAATTTGCTGGATGGATACTGCATGACCTTCCTTAGACTGAGAGCTTCCTCAGTGTCCTGTATTATATGGGAATGGATGACTAGAGTTTGGAGTTTGCGGCCTACCTTCCAGGGTACTAGCCCCCCAGCAGGGCTGTGGTGGCTGTGCTTGGGACACTGCTGGAAGCATTTGCAAGGAGAACCATCAGGATGTAATTTGTATTTGGTGTAGCACAGTGCTCATCACCTATAGCCATGTACAGACTCTGAAACCTCGGTAAGGGCAGGGGATTCCGGTGTGGAATTTAACAAGTTTCCCCACTTCGATGGCATCATTTAGGTTTCTCATGCCAACAGAAAATGTATTCAGAGTCAGTTTTCAGCTTTCTTACAGTGGGCTCTATTTGATCTAGTGTCAGGACATAATGAATTTAAGGAGCATAAATGAAAAATAGAGATAGTTTTATTAGTTTCCAAAAGAAATACAAAAGAGTTGTTGAGTGTTACACAGAGATTTCAGCTCCAGAACCTCACCTTTTTTGCCACACAAGCAGCACAGAAATCATACAAACCTGATTGTGTTGTCTGTTCGGCAAGTCAAAGCAAGATACAGCCAGAAAAGCAATGAATCTTTTAAGATTGCTTTCACTTTCATGACATGAAGGTTCTAAAAATGAGAAATAAGATGCCCCTGGGTGGCTGCTCCTTGGAATTTGTATGGACAGATCCAGGTCATACTTATACTCTGTGCTTTTTAAGAAGTGAGACTTTCTGATTAGTGAGGTAGAATTTCTGTCTGATTACTCTTAAATTTGGTTATTTAAAAAAACAATTTGTCATATAGATTGTAATTTATAATTTCCAGTAAAATAGGAAATGAAAATTTCTCTCTTACTTTCAATTTATTTCCACACATGCATGTTTACCATGTACTAAATCTCTTAATTTTTCTTTGTCTTTACAAATATCTGAAAACACTCTGAATTTTATTTTTCTTTTGCTCTGTG
>RJWT010047543.1:0-11280 GCA_004365215.1 Cuniculus paca | reverse complement strand
AAGAGGGGTTGGAGTCGTCCACTATTAGGGGAAGAAAAACAAAGTCTGAAATGAAAATGAAAATGAGCTGCTCCTCCTGAAATCCCAAAGGCTGCCTATTTAAAGAACACATATTAGCACCCGCAGGGCCCAGTTCCCATCACGCCTACAGTGAGTCACGTTCCTCTGACTGCGGCTCTGGGCTGAGACGCTAGTAACACATGGAAAGAATGACACTTACAACCGCCTGTCAATCCTGATTTCTGTATTCGAAAACAGCTGCTCCCAGAGAACACTCACTTCCGGCATCGCAAGGCCGGACGCTCAAATTTCACTCCGTGCCCAAGAACCGCACTATTTGTAATGTCCCAGAAAAGGTTTCCAAGGGCCTGAATGCCTTTGCTCACCCACTTTTTAATCCACTGTCAAAGGCCGTGACAGTTGAAAGCTTCGAAATACTTCCAAACACATCTACACAGCAGGGAACTTCCAAAGCCCGGGAAGGAGAGACTTTGGACTCCTTAGGTGAAAATCATGAGACAATAATTCACAGTGCACCTCAGTCCCAGAGCCTAAGTCCTGGGCTTCCTGTGTGGGAGGACCACCACTTGTGTGGCTTTCATCAGAAAGGATTTCACAGCGCTGTCTCCCAATTTGTTAAAACTGTCCGTTAGGAGAATGAGATTCAGACTTCATTACACGACATCACCAAGGTAATGGAAATTGTCACCAGGATTCGGATAAACCCCCACCTTCCTGAGACCACACTGCACGCAGCAAGCAGCCACTCTGCCTTCCTCAGAGCCTTGTGTGGCCCTCTTTACCTCCCCTTTCCAAAGCACTGCGTGGCCCTTTGTGGACGCAGTGCTTCACAATCAAACACTGATCAAACACCAGGCTCAGTTTCTCTGTCCAAAGGTCCTTTTCAACAGGTGTGAAGAGCAGCTGATAAGCCAGTTTTACAAGCTTTCCAATCTTCGACCCACTGGCCAGTTCCCCTCAGTCTATATGAAACAGTTGTCTTCCAAAAGGAAGATGGGAAATGCATTCAAAGCATTTGCTTTGTTCTTTCACAAAGTATGAACTCGCCATGGTCTCCGAATCGAGATGGCCAAGTAAAACCTCTGAAATGAATGCAGTACAGACACTCTTGGTGGTTTCTCAGAGCTCCCAGTCTGCCCACTTCCATTTCGTGAGAACAGAACATATATGTCCAGGTCCAAAAGAGTTCACCACAGACATCTAAAAAGGAGGTCCAAGCAGACACGTACCAGACCATCTGTGACAGAGTGGGGAACAAAAGTTTGCCCACCAAATGCAAACCATTACCATCTGTCATTGTTCAATAAGGCTGATAATTTAATATACAATACAGGCAGCCTAACATAAGGAGAAAGCTCCCCATTTGAGTAAAAACTGCCCTTATAAGTGAGTGGAACATGATCAATCCTAGCAAACATGTTTTACTCAAACTCGGACAAGTTTTTATCTTAATCTCTGAGACTGATACTGTGAGTGTAAACTTAACTAGAGACTTTTCTGTACACAATCACCAGCAACATTTTTGCAGTACGAAGCATTTGCACATAAACTCTCATCTCCTTTGATCTTTAGAGTCATCCTGTAATACCATCACTTTCTTCAAAAGTGAGGTTCATGGAGGTTCCATTTTCTTTTGCCAACAAGTGATTTCCTGGCTATCATAAAAAAGACCAACTCTCTTAAATGCTGGTGAAGATGCAGAGACTGGTGGGAATATAAATGGTACATCCACCGTGGAAAACAGTTCAGTCATTTCTTAAAAAGCTAAAAATAACCTTATCACATATTCCAAACATTCAACTCCTAGATACTTAACCTCAAGAGAAAAGAAATTTTAAAATCTTATATGCAAGCATTTACAGCAGCATCATTTATAATGGCCAATTACTAGAAACAATTCAAATGTCTATCAACTAGTACAGGGACAAACAAAATATGGTAAAGCCATACAATGGAATTCCTCAGTAGGAATTAAACAAACAAACAAAAAACCAGCATGGTATTAGCTTTCTCATACTAATACTAGCTTAAAGGAAGAGAAATGAAAATTTGGCTCATGGTTTCAGAGGTTTTAGTTCATGGTTAGCTACTCCAAGGCAGAAACATCATGGTGGAGGGGGCCAGTAGAGCGAAGCCACTCACTTCATGGTGGTTGGGAAGCAGAGCATAGAGGAAGAGGCCTGAGAGTGACACAGCCTCAAAGGCTGCCCCAGTGCGCCCCCTCCAACTCGGCCCAGCTTCCTCACAGCACATTCAGCTATGGGTATCGGTAGATTAATCCACTGATGTAAAAGCACTCCCAGGATTCGATCACCTTGCCAAGAGTCTATTCATCCAGCAAGCTGACAACTACGATTCACTGACACAGATGTGTCCAATATATTCTCCAGCAAGGATGATCCTCAAAAACATTACAGTAAATGAATGAAGCCAAACACAAAAGACTACACATTGTAGTTTCCATTTAGTCATTTTTTTTTTGGAAAAAAAAAAAAGACCACAACCAAACCAAACAAAACAGAGTAGAGTCAATCACTACAAAACAATGAACATGGTCCATGACTTCTAAACAGGGTAAAAAGCAATCAATAATGGCTACCATAATGCCTCTTGTTATCTGTAATATACCTTCCCATACCATGAGGGATGAATAAAATCAAACAAAATACAACAAAATAAAACAATAAAAACAAAACAAAGCAAAACAAAACAAAACAAACAAGGCAGAACAATGTAAGCAATACAGAAGTTCAAGAGACTAGCAGAACAGCAGTGGTTACCATAATGTTTGTTATCTTCAGGATAGTTGCCTACACCTTCAGACATACTACAATCAAACAACACAGGATACAGTAAAATCAATCAAAACAAAGCAATGAAAGCAATACAGGATTTCTAAACAAGATAATCGGACATCCTCAATGGCTGCAATTACATATCTAAAAAGGGAAGGAAGTGGACACTGTTAATCTATTATCATGATTTGAAACTCATATTGTCTTCACTGTTCTGATTAGTTTCATTTTATTCTGATTTGTTTGATTTTATTATACTCGATGGCATGGACAGCTATTTTAAAGACAACATTTAGTCAAGTTTTTGGAAAAGGTCACTCTATAGACACAAAGAGCAGATGAACAGCTGCCCAGAAAGCTAGATAGAGGAGAGCCACTGATATATTTGAGCGAGAAAGAGCTTGTGAGAGTGATGAAACTACAGGATCCTGGCGATGTACTAAAAGTCAGTCAACAGGGCATCTACTTGGGTAATTTCAAACCATTTAAACTTTAAAGAAGATCGTTTTACTACTCGGTGTTACATGAATATTCTTAGCCATCTCATAGTAACAAAAACCAACCCTGTTTCTATAATTGAGCAATGGGGAGTCAAGAAATATACTTTAAAAATCCATCATGATAGATCCAAGTTGAATTCTCTACTCTCCGCTAACACAGACCAGGGCGTTAAGTCCCAATTCCAGGATGAGAATGCAGCAGACACTCATCACTGTGCTCAGTGACTAGCCATGACCCCTGGGAAAACAAAGATTAAATCCCTGGTGAAGTGACTTGTGTCAGGCAGTGCCCACCTTACCCCAGTCAAGGAGCTTCACGGGCCCCCAGCCCTGCCTGCCATTCCTGGTTGCATAGGGCGTGGTTCCTTCTGTGCCCCTGGCACAGAGCCTGACGTATTGACCTCCTGGCTCTCTACACACACCGTTCCTGACCCCTGCTTTAAGGTAAAGAGGATAACATCACCATCACAGCGCTCAACCTACTTACTAGTGCGCTTTTTCAAACTAGTCTATTTCTCTTGATTTGAAACATAATTCTTTCTTTTAAAAAATAGTTTCAAGTCAAGGTAGAGCAGCAACCCAAGAAAGGCGATGGCGTGCCTTAAACACAGTTATGAGATGTGCTCTACTCACAGCGAACATTCAGGGCACAAGTGTGCAACCCAGCCAGGACTCGGGACAGGGCTCCAGGGTCCCTGGTCCCCAGACGTGCTCACCTGACCGCCATCAGCCCCACAGTTCAGCACCCTTCAACAACCTGCGGGACTGTGTTACAATTTTTAAAGATCCCGAGTTCAACTAATTTTAGACTAAATCAGTAAATTAACAGGGCTATTGTATCTGCAGTAAATTCAGCAGCTAAAAGAAAGCTTTTCTCCTTTTGTCTGCAATGCTCGAATTTAGAAGATTTCTGGTATAGAAGCCTGAGGTGGGGGTAGGGACCTTGCTCTTAATAAATTCCAGAACGTGGATAGCATCTTGTAATACTATGGCTTTCAATGGCACTTTTTCTCCCATTTTAGTCTCCTCACCCCTCAAAGTAAGAGTCCAACTTGTTAGGTGCTGTTTCTTCTAATTTTATTACTCAAACCCACATCAAAGGACACATGGCTTTTATAACACAAAGTCCTAAGGCATGTTTTTCTTAACATTGACACTAGACAGTGTGATGGAAAAAACACACTGAATGTTTAAATCTAAAAAAAAACTGCAATAAAGACACACTGTCATTAATTCTCCCTGAAGCGTTCCTCCTCATTTCGGACGCATTTATCCCACTGCTCTTGCCACTTTCTGGAGCAGTTCTGGAAGTCCTCTCTCCTGAGCATTGTGAGTTGTGCTGTTGTGGCCGCCTTGTCCTAAGTGATTCCGAATGTTTACTTTTCCTGGTTGCTTTGACTTTGAGGAAGAGCCGGAAGTCACACAGTGCTAGGCCTCCTGAATAAGGTGGATGAGGACACAAAGGGTTCAAGGACCCGAGCTTGTGCCTTTGTGAACGGCAGCTCCATGAACAACCGTACCGTGACCATCAGAGCTGAGGCTGCCAGTAAATTCCAGGGGAGAACGTGCTGCTGACTGACTGCTTCACAGACGCACCCTCCGCCCAAACGCTGGGCAGCATGCGTGCCTAACTCCCCAGGCTGGCGGAGAAGTCTTCTGTAGAACTGCTGGATCACTGCGTGCTTTTATGAGAACCGGATTTCAACCGTGTTGCTACCATGTCACTTTCAGCTACGTCATCATCATCATCATCGCCATCATCTCTTGGGCTGATGGACTTAGGGAGCTTTTATAACACTAATATCACCAATGTGAAAAGCGTGCCACAAACAAGCAATTCATCAACGCTTAAAGAGCACCGTCCTTTTGTACATGGAGGCAGGCCTGCCTGCAGTCACGACCATAAAGTTCACAGGTGAATCCTGGCCTGCACCAGCTCTCCAGAGCACCCGGAGAGGAGAAGGATCGTGTGCCATCCCATTCTTTCAGTGATGACAAGCCCTGTCACCAACGTCAGCTAGCAAGAGGAGCCACCTCCAGGCAGACGACAGAGAAATACACGGGTAGCAACAGATGAGAAAGACAGGCAGAAATGAAGAAAACAGCAGAAGGTCTTGTCTTACCAGTTAAACTACCCTGTGCTCAAGGCTCCCAAGTTAAAGGTACAAAAACTCATTCCCAATCAAAAGCAAAGCCATAACGAGCTGCTGGGTGATAAAATGTCCCGATCACGAACAAGCGATTGTCACGGTTATAGGGTTCCAATATGCCAACTCATTGAAGCCCTGGAGTTTATATTCTCATTCACCCACTTTCCTCACAATTCCATAAAATACCTTTTTGGCTACTTTTTAAAATTACAGCAACTACAAATATTCTCAAAAAAAAAAAAAAACACTGAAAGAAATGAGACATCTCCAAGTTGCTGGGACCATCTCCAAATCTACTCATATGATAATATAAGAAATAAAAATCATACTAGCTCATCTATTAGTTAGCCAATCATTAATGAACACACCGCAAATTTGTTCATCCATCTGTCACTACTTCCTCCATCCTCCCATCCTCCTACAAGCTCATGCTTCCAAAAAACATCTTCTGACCCCTACCACGTGCCAGGCACTAGGCAGCTTTAAGGCATACACAACCCTCGTGGCTGTAAAGCTCCTATGGGTCAACGATGCCCATTCTAACACTGTCCCTACCCAATCTCTTCGTTCTGTGAGGAATAATTGTGCAGCAGAACGAAACAAGAAGGAGAAGACATGGAGAGAGCACATGCAGGGAATATAAATTGTATAAAACTTTTCTGATGCTAATAACCTTCTAAACCCCAAGGGAAATGCTGTTTGGGGACCCAAGAAAAATCAGCTGGTTTTAGAACTGCGTTCCATTCCTCCTGGGTGCAAACAGCAGGGGCCACAGAACAGAAGGGCGGTAAAGTAAAAGACCACCTTGAGACAGCCAAGATGAGGGTGCACGCACGCTTTTCCTCCTGCTTCCTACTGCCCTTTCTTACTCTTAAGAACATTTAAAAAAAATAAAAATAATAAAGAACTATAAATAAACAGCACTGATAACATTATCTTAAAATGAAATCCTGGTTGTGTTCTGGCTACCATCTGTCTGTAGAAAAAATACACAGACTCACTCGGAATGGGAGCTTGTGGCTACTTTCTAAAAACAGATGACCCTGGAGTGCAGCAGGAGGTAAGCATGCTCAAGACAGCTACTTCCCATTCCTGTCACAGACATGTGAAGTAATCTCTTCGCAGAACTAGTGAATCTCAAAAACAGGCAACATTTTCCATAAAACTTCGTGAATGATAAAATACATAAAAGGTAAGTCCAGTCCACCAGAGGTAACACGGTGGTAACAATGTGGAGAAACTGGAACCTTCTCACGGTGCAGCACAGAATGTGTAATGATTCCTCAAAAAGTTAAATGTCAGGGTCCCATATGACCCCATTCTAGGGACACACCTGAGAGAAACAAACACATTATATCCACAAAAATACCACATTATTCAGTGTAGCCTGAAAGCAGAAACAACCTTTATGGAATCCTTTTTTTTAAATGTCGTGTATTGATAATGAAATACTACTCAGCAATGAAAAAGAACGAGGAATGAATGGAAGCCACAACAGGGGCTGGCTTTGAAAGCTTTGTTCAGAAAAGAAAGCCAGTCACAAGAGACCACGTATTGTACGAGGCCATTTACATGAAGCATCCACAAGGTAAATCCATGCAGACGGGAGGCTCATTGAGGGTTCTGCGGGGCCAGAAGCAAGGGAGGATAAGAAGGGACTGCTAAAAAGATGTGGTTTCTTTTTGAAGTGAACAAAATGCTCTGGAACTAGACGGTGGTGACGGTTGGATAACTTTATGAAGACACAGATCATACACTTGAAAAGAGTGAAGCTAATGATACGTGACTCAGATCACAGATGATGAGAGGAAAGAGACAGACAGACACAGACAGACAACTATGGGGAAGAACAGGCGACTCCTATGGCACAGATTCCTTCCCTGGCTCCACCTGCTCCTGGCCAGCTTCACCCCTGCCTCCCCTCACTGCGCTTGCCACAAGCCCTCTTTTCGGTGTATAGTAATTCTGCTCAGCTTGTCGTTTACAAGCGAAGAAACAATGGCTATTGTATTTGTCACACACAAACACTGTGACTTTCAGAAGATATCTAGGCTGCAATTCACATTCATCTCAGCGGACACTGTCCTGCCCCACGAGCTGCAGCCCACAGACCACTGTCGGATGCTTTCTGCAGAACACCGGGATCCGACATCTCAGGGCGTTCCCTGTGTGCTGCACTAACCTCACATCGTCTGCATTCCCGGAGGCAGGAGTGGATTCAGCTGGCTGTCGCGTCTTCAGCACATCAAGCAGGGCATGAGCATAGGGTCAAGGGCTAAGTATTTCACCCATGCATCCATCCATCCATCCACTCATTACCCCCATTCTAGCTCAGCCTTCCACTGCAGGCCTGGTCCGTGCACTGTAGTGTTCTACAGGCACAGAATTAGTGCTACACAGCGAGAGCCTGGCACAGAGACAGCCTGGCAAGGCCACTGGCAGATTTCAGTATGAGGCTGCGGGAACAGTACCAGAAGCTCCCCCAGAAGATGGAGACTCAAACTGCTGCTCTCCTACCTATGGCTCTGGTGGGCTCCTAAGGACTCGGGGTGACACTTAGCCAGTCTGATGTGCAGCACAAGCAGATCCCACAGGACAGCTTACTAACGTGCTCTGCCCACTGTGGCAGCAGCTCTGCTGCCGGCCTCTCCTTGGGTCACACCCAGATGGTTTCCAGCCATCACATTGATTGAATTTTCCTCTGAAAGCCTTGCTACAGAGCTGAAGAAAGTACAGGCCTCATTCAGGGGGCAGCATGCGCCAGCTCTTCTTCCAAACCACCAGAACTACAGCGGGGCCTGCACCCCAGCTGCGAAGTATGCAAAACTCACTTAGCAGTGCCAGCTTCACCCACCAAGGAGACCAGGGTGGGAGGTGGAGGGAGAAAGGCTGATGTCCGCAAGGGCCTGTGCTTATTCCTCCTGATAAAATTCTCTCTGCGCTAAATCCATTCTCTTCTCTCTCTGCGTTCCATCTCCTTTTGGCTTTTCATAGACATATGGGAACACGGTGATGTTTCTTTTTTTAAAAAAGCAAGGCCTGCAAGAGTAGCTCAGTGGTAAAGTGTGTATTTACATGTTCAAGGCCCAGCCCCAAAAGGGGGGACAGCACCCATCACCAGCTTGTCAACTCCCCCTGTCTGTGTCCCCACCACGAAAGTGTGCTGCAATTCGAAGGTCACAGACACAAGGAACAGGAACACACAGATACCCAGAACGTGGCAGGACAAGCCAGCCAGGCAGAGGAACACTATGTGGGGAGGTCACGGTTATTTTTAAGTGAACTTGTCATTTCAGAGCGTGCAGAGAAGTCACAAAGATAATACAAGTAGTCCCTGTACCTCCCTCCCCCAAGTTCACATCTTACATGATGCGTGTCACAGAGAAACGGACTGGGATGTCACTCTCTCACTCACTGAATGCAGCACCGCCTCTATTTAGATCCCACCAGTCTTTGCTGATGTCCTTACTCTGTTGCATGACCTTGTCCACAACACTGTATCCAGCCTCTGGGCTTTCCCAGGGCCAGTGACAGTTTCTCAGGCCCCACCCCCAACCAATGGCCTTGACGGTCTTGTGGAACACTGGCTAGATATTTCAGAGGCTGTTGCTCAGGAAGGGAAAGTCTGAAGATGTTTCAGGGTAGACTGAAGAGCAGCTGCTAGGGTTTGCTCACGTCCCCCAAATGTCACATGTGGGAAATTTGGTTGCCAATGCCTTGCTGGTGAGAGGTGGGACCTTGGGTAGGTGACGGGTCATGAAAGTAGACAAATCCAAGCAAGGAGAAACTGTTAGTGGGTTGTCACAGGGTGGTTTTGTTACAGGTGGGGAGCCCTGGGGGCACCGCTGCTCTGTCTCACCATGTACCATGACAATGAAATGAGGAGCGATTGGTCCACTCGGGGGGCCCAAGGGAGATTTTCACGGGTGAGGTCCCCAGGTTAAAGAACGCATGTGTGCAAGACATCAGCAACAACACCAGGTGGCATAGAGCAGAGCAGAGCACAAGACCGCAAGAGCACAAGTGCCCCCGTGCCTTTTTTGTACAATTCTTATACAGGTTGTTAGCTCATATTTACATTCTTACATGCTAGCCTCACTGGTGCATGTGTATTTGTCCACTGCTAAGTCACGGTTGCGTAACTATATCCCACTGTGCACTTGAGGAGATAGCGGGGTCAAGTCCTCAGATGTCCTTAGATGCCCCTGAAGCCGTCTGGGTGGTTCCCCACAGGAAGTCTCACCAGATGCCACCACCAGACTCTCGGAATTTCACCCTGCAGAACCCCAAGCTAAATAAACTTCTATTCTTTATAAATTACCTGGTTTTAGTTATTTTGTTACAGTAACAGAATAAGGACTGAGACAGAAACAGTTTTTCAGTAACTCAATAATTCAGGAAGTTAAATAGCCTGAATAGAAATGCTGGATTTACCAATTTTGGCTGTGTGACCTGGGATTGACCTCTGTGGGCCTCAGTTTCTCTACCAACAAAGGAATGAAAAAGGAAATAGGATTCAGTGAGGGGGCAACCTAGGTTGTTGAGGGAGAGCAGAAAGAACCAAGGATTCACTTTACAACTAGATGCTACACCAGATGCTAAGACACTGAGCAAAGACTCACGAGGGACACACTTTCCTTCCTGATGAATCTGAACTTGATGCCATAGGAACTAATTTGGGGGCACATTTCGGGTTTAGGACCCCAGATGCTGACAAGGAAGCAAGGTAGGAGCCTCCCAGAGTGCAGTTCTGGGCCTGGCTAGGCCAGACAGAAGCCCCCAGGTACAGGGGCCAATTTTCTACAAATTAGCCCAGAGCCAGTGTAGGCTACGACATGCTGTAAATTGGTTTACGCAGTTCTCCTTAATCACCATCCATAAACTATTAACAGCACTGCAAAAACTAAACAATGAAGGCATTCACCTTGGTCCAGCCCAAGAACAAACAGTCTCAGACACTCACCCACCAAGGACTACTGCCTCTCCTCTTACCAATAAAATGTGGTCAAAATTACTTTGTTGTGCAATACACTGCACTTTTTTCAAACCCTGTTTTACACACATGCACGTGCACAGCAGTCAATTCATTCTTCAGGATCAATTTTTATTTGTCTCAGTTCAAAAGACTCTCAGTCACTCCGCACTTGGAAAGATCGCCTGGAACAGCTTAGCCGTGGGGAAAGTGGGGCTGCCCTTGGGGACAGGCCCCAAAAGCTCTGAGTTTCAAAGTGAAGGAAAGAGAGTTCCTCTAGGTTCCTCATCTGCTTCTTCCCGTCCTTTGCATGGCCGACTCCACCTAGGACAGAGTGGCCTTGGTCCGCTTTGTCTCTCTGGCTGCCAGGAAGCCTCTTCCTGCCAGACACCAGTGGGAAGGACGGACAATGGGTCCACCCCCAAGACACGGGGTCACCCGGGGGGGATTCCCCAGGGTGGACTCCAGCAAGCCCAACCCTCCTTCCCAATCCCCCAGCTTTCCCAAACCATTCCAGTCACAACTTAAGGATGCTTCTCCCCCAATGCACGACCCTGCACCCCTCAGTAAGCAGCCCAGCTGCAGACTGGACACAAGTACTCTGGCCCTTATGAGTATGCGTGCAAAGAACTCCTAAGGGCCAGAGCTTAGCTGGAGAGTCGGGCGCTGCTCCTGGACCCGGCTGCAGTGACCGTCCCAGCTCCCAGCCTCTGCGCCCTGCACTACGTGGTCTCGCTTCTTCTCTGTCAGAAACGGAGCCTTTCTCCCCTTCACAGGCCTGACGGACAGAAAGACCACAGGCAGAACAAGTCACTGACTCACGCGCCACAACCTCCAGCAGC
>RJWT010047542.1:0-11272 GCA_004365215.1 Cuniculus paca | reverse complement strand
TGGTGGAAAATTCTGAAAAGATGAACATTTATTAAGTAACTTCTGTGAATAAATATATAAGTAGGACCTATATTAACAGAAGCATTAAAGCAATTATGGGTGCACCATATGGTTCTTGGAAGCTTTAATTTTTTCAGAAGTATATAATCAAGACAAACACTAGAATTCTTGAGTTGAATAAAAATGAAGTTGCTTCAGAGGAAGTATTTTTATATTTTAACTATCAAAGTTGGTAGTTGCCACAAAATAGAGTTAGAATTGGTAGCGACTGTTCGTAGACATAAGTGACTTTTCAGGTGAAAAAAGTGATTTAGACAATGTTTACATTAGTGGCTACTTGATAGCATCCATTTGTCAGAACTCATGAAACTAATCATTTTGTAAGTAGCAGTATACAAATTATACTTGAATCAAATAACCATACAGAGATACCTACTATTAACTTTTACTGTTTCATCCTTTAATTCTGAGCTTCAGTTTTGAAATTTGTCACTTACTAAGATGCATCAAGTCTGTGATCATCTGCTTTGATTTCTTTCAGAAACATCACCCTTTTTCAAAGATTACCTGCAAAGAATAAATCTTACCAAGCCTTAACAAGGTTATCAGTTGGCACATCTATTATAGTCATTTAAGACAGGCAGGTAATGGTTGCTGAAAGATTGTGATACCCAAATCTGATTAAAATTTAAAAATGTCGATAAATTATGTAAAACAACAGATACTTTTTTTGATAATTAGTAAATGGTTTTATATTTACTGGCTTAATAAAAGCACCAAAAACCCTTAAAGGATGATGCATTTTATTAATTGAATAGGTTCCTAGCATAATTATGCATATTACAATGATAAATGTGTCGTCATGGAGAATCAGTCTCCTGTTTCAATACTTATGAAATTTTTCCATTCATTTCTAGTCCTCTCATGTGAAACTCCTTCCATTTTAATTATACTAAATACAAGAGAGTAGAAAATGCAGAAATATTGAAAAGATAAAAAATTTATTGCTATTTTATCATATCATTTTCAGATAATAGAATTAAGCTTTATGTAACTCAGATTTCTAATGTATAAAGTAAGGCTAAGATACATTATGTTTCTAATGAATCTGTTATGAAGAAAATTGAAGATAACATATATAACCCATCAACCATATTATCTGAGAATTTAGAGAATATTTATAATTAGTGTTCCACATAACCACAGATATTTATTTATACGGGAGCAAAATTTTTTTCAACAATTTACATTTTCTCTAAAAATGAAATTTTTCTTACCATTCTTTTAGGAAAATTTACAATCAATTTACTCAAGGCAAGAGACAAAGAGAAAGAGAATCATAATACCTAGAGACTGAAAGTATTTACTGTCAATAACCAATCTCAAGGTCATATTGTTTCTGATAAATAGCACATATATGAGTACAGAGGTGGTAGGGCCTGGTTATTTTTCTGTGCATGATGGAACCATGCATACTGAATAGAGTGGAAGGAATTGACTCAGTATTCCCAGTACTTTTGTCAAGAAAGACTTCTTTATAACTATTATGAGGCAAATTCTCCTCACTGACTAATGTAGTAGTATGATTTATAATATACCCTACAACTGTAGTTCTTATAATAACAGTTCATATTTATAGTTAAAGGGCTGAGGATCACAAAACACTACTGCTTGTTATCCCATCCGTTGACCAAAGGGATCAGTATTCAGATACAAATGATTTTTAAAGACATTGCTCACTTTTTATTTCATCACTTTTTTTTTTTTTTTTTGTGGCACCAGGGATTGAACTCACGACCTCGCGCTTGCCGGGCAGGCACTTAGACCGCTGAGCTAGATCCCCAGCCCCTTTATTTCATCACTTCTAAGGCAACAGTTCTCTGTAAAATTAGAGATACGAACAAGATTTTTGGAAAGAACTTTTTTTTATTTTAAAAGGAATAAAATGAAATAGTATAATAAAACAAAACAGTGATAGGACAGTAAGGTGATTTATAAATTTGAGTGTATGCTTACAAAGTTACCACAAATACATGGTAGTGTGAAAATGAACACATCAGTCTAGAAGTACGAGAAATCAAATACTGTTTAAAAATAAATGCACTTAGAAATTGAAAAAAAGCAACAACAAAATTAGGTCATTATATCTTTCAGTAAAGGAACATAGTGAGTCTTAAAGAGTCTATATATATAATGCCCAAAGAATATCAGAGGATTCTTGTATTTAAATAGAAGAGCATAAAAGGGAAAAATAATTACTACAGTTGAAGACCAACAAAGGAATTAGACTTTCCTCCTTATACAAGAAAGAATAGTAATCTTTAGACTAATTTCAAACATTGATTTATGTAAAAAATACGTACACACATGGTACGTAATTTTGAAACTAGGTTTGTGACACAAGATTAAAATATATCAATTGGAAATCAGTTTTAAGATTTGAGTGACTTTCTTTTCACCAATTTTGAGATATGGCTATAGCTAATAATATTATACATCTGAAAATGTTAGAAGAGTGGATTTTGATTGTTTTCCCCACTAAAAATTGACAAGTGTGTGTGGCATGTTCATGCTAAACAGCATTCCTTAATCAGTTTGCAATGTTTATATATATCAAAATATCACGTTTTGCTCCTTAAATGTATGCAAATCAAAGTGAATTCAGGAATAAATGTGATGATACAAAAATCACAAATCATTGTAGTTGGGTGCTCCACATTTTCTCCTGATGAGTTTTTAATGGTTCTGAAAACTCATTGTGTCTAAGAATCCTCTGTGGTGGTTCATAGAGATGTTTATCTCTGGGCATCTTACAAAGAAATTCTGACTTAGTAGGTCTGGAATAGTTACAAAAATTTATTTTAAGTTAATATCAAGGTATTCTGCATGCAGGTTGTCTCTGAAATTTCATGATTCATTAGATGGAATAAAACCTGAAATATTTTTAAGCATTACAATGGTTAGCCACAAAGGTAAATGAATATAACTAGAGCATGAGACTAATAAAGGCATAGGGAATTTGAAGGGAGTAAGATGCTACCTACAAATTTCTCTTAGTGTAGTTCTGCTGAAAAACACAAACACATATGAAATAATTTCATAAAATTATGTGCATAGAGGGTACTGGTGAATATACCCAGAGCCTTCATACTGAGCTACATCTCTAAACCTTTATATTTATATAATTATTGATTTTGACAGAGTGTCTTAGTTACGTTTCTTATTGTTGAAACAAAATAACTGACACCTAAAGTCAAAGGAGAAAAGGTTTACTTCTCTCACAGTTTGTAGAGGTTTCAGTTCATAGCTGGTTGGCTCCAAGAGAGGGTGGCATGGCGGAGGGGAATGGCAGAGGAGGCTTGCTCATGGCATTGCAGGCAGAAAATAGCAAATGCAAGCAAATAACAATTGCATCTTTCTATCACTTTTATATTCTATCTAGGATACTTGGCCTGTGTGGTTGCCAAACCAATCAGTGTACCTATTCAGTAATCACACATACTTATTTACAACATCACACATTTTTAAATCCAGTCACCTCTGATAAAGCCTCACCTCTGATTGCATGAACCTCTAGGGGGACATCTAGCCACAAGTCATGACACACAGGGTCTTGTTAAATTCTTTATTTATCAAGGTAGTGTCCAAATCACTATCCTGCCTCATTCCTCCACATTTCTGTGATTATAGGATTACATCACTGTGTATAATCTAAGATTTTACATTTTCTTCATTGAATATTTTAATGATCATAGTTTTGTGAACTTTAGCTGAAGTATTCTGAAAAAATAAATATTTAACTTCTTATGTTGACTCAATTATACACACTTACTTCCAAAGGGGAATTTGTTTTATGTGCTCATTCCAAAAATAATGCTAACTAAAGTTATACTTCATTTTAAGCAATCTGACAAATGCTTTCTCTCTTTCTATTTCTCTGTCTCAGTCTCTCCTCTATTTGTTATACACAAATATGCTAGAGATAATTAAAAGTTGGTAGTTTATTCATGTGAGTGAATGTGTTAGAATAATTTGAAAACAGCAAAGCTTTCTATTTGTTTATTCTCATGTTGTACCCATTTGGTAGTCCTTATTATCATCATCAATATGAATCAGAGACACAAATTAAAGCAGAAAAGTTTCAAATATATTCCTCAAGGTCACAAGGCTAGTAAGTGTTGCTACTTGAATTCCTAACTGAACAGTTTGACTCCAAGTTATAGACTAATGCAAAAGAAAGAGTATGACAAAAATGAATGAATTATATTTTTAAAAAGTGTCATGAGCAATTTATACTTGAAGAGGAAACAAATACATGAATTAAATAACACATGAAAAGTGCTTGTCACATTTAAATAGTGGCAAGATTTCATTTTATAGTAGCACTGTAATTATTTACTTTAAGCAGCATTATAAAACATTCCAGAAAAAAAGCTATTAATTTGGAACAAGGTGAGAAAAAATCAAAGTGATAAGAGTTGTATAATGGTAAAAAAAAGTACAAAATATGGACATAGTTTTATGTTGTTCATTTATTCTATACAAATGATTTTTCTCTTCTCTGGGCATCATTATCAAAACTATACACAAACCAAACTACATAGAATAGGAATGCCAAGGGAGAAAGCAATTCTGTTGTGAATGAAATGCTTCATGCAAAACTCTTAGTTTCACACAAACCTAAAGCAAAATAAGCTGTGAGTTCGGTATTTGCCAAATGTCTTTCCTGAAAGTAGAAGCAAGGGCAAGCAATTTTTAACTCAGTGCAGCAATCAAATTTAGTACAAAGGAAATTAACACAACCAATTGAAAGTCTAAAATTTCTATATAATCACAAATCAAACATCTTCATAGGTTTGGTAATCACAACCAGATGCATAATCCAGTGAGACAATTAGGAAATACAATTTAAGTCCTGGAGACAAAGTATTTTTGTACTAAAAATTCATGGTGCTCAGAACCTGGACTGCAACAATAAGAGAGAATTGTCACTGTCCATGTTTGTACTAGTTGAAAGAATATCTACAGGTGGTAAACCAGGTGATTACATGTACAGGAAACTTTCTGGCATTTTGAAAAAGGCAAAATGCATCCATAATTAGAAGCACTGTAGGTGAGGATCTCCATGCCAGAAGAATATTAGGCTTTGCTAGCATAAAGGTAATTGCTGCTGGTAGTAGACAGCAGCATGATAGCTTAAAGAATGCATGGCAGTGAATTGAAGATTGGGAAAGATGCCAATTTTGCTAGTCTTTCCCACTTTATTACCTAATCATAGTAAATATCAAACTGGAAAGAAATAATTCACGTATGAATGAGTGATAGGAGGAAGTTTCGGAAATGGTAACAATTTCATAATTAAAAATCATCTTGATACAATCTACTTTCTTTCACTCCTTTTCAGACTGAAATGCTTCCATAGATAGTCACTCACCATAGCACACAAAGACTGGAAGATGTAAGTCTGACATTGGTACCCAAAGTTCTAAATGCCTACAGTGATGCTTCTTAATCTATGTTTAATGCCATTGTCATTGATTTTCTTATCCTAAATCTGTTGTCATGTGAAGGTAGATATTTATCAAGACTCATAAAAAATTCTATATCAATAAAAGAATTAGGAATGTAAGTTCAGAAGGAAAAACAAACTCATTTTATTAGAAAAGGAAGGGAGATGGGGCAGAAACATCACCTTATTGGGAAAAGGAGAGAAAATAAGTGGACAGACTTACCTTTTTGGAGTAACAAAGGGAGCCCAGAGCTGGTGCTCGAAGGTCTTTGTTCTAAGTCTCTTTTATCATGGAGCGAGGAAGGGACTCTCTCCCTTGGAAATTGCTATAATTGATTGGCTATTCTGGGTTCTGAGACCCCTGACGTGAACATTGCTTCTTCCACTGCCTACATGTACATTTTTGGATAAGCACTTCTTTGGTCTTTTTTGTGCTGTTCAGGTGCTTATCTTGTGAGATTTACAGCACAGTTACATTCAAGGTCAAGTTAGTAAAAAGGATGCATGTGCATTTTAGTGTATTAATACAGTGAGAATTATCTTTGTGTGTGTTTAGGTATTAGTGTATATTTTATACACACTCAGTTTTTATACTATAATCACCCCATTATTTCTTTTGTATTTAATTGGAGGTGGAGGGAGAAGATTGGGCCTTGGGATGAAGACAGATTAGACTTCTCTCTGTTTTGCTTAGCTATTCTCTGTCTGGCAGAGATTTAACTCTTGTTTGCCAGAAACCTCATTGAGACCCTTTAATTTTCCCTGCCTGTTCCCTAAATTTCCCTACAAATGCTTTCTGGAGGCTATTTTTTTTTTCATCTAACACATAGTTTTTTGAGCAAATTATATGCTACACCCTGTTAATAGTATATTTCTGTTTAGGACAAGGAGAGTCACCCAGTATATAGTCTGGGAGTATTCATTCAGAGGGTACATCTCCATCTTTCAGGGGAACTCCAGCATCTCAGATATCATTGATAGGTGTGCTGTTTCACATTTGTGTTGTCTTTTCCAAAGTGCACCAGAGCCTCATTTATCTGAATCACTGTTGAAACTCTAGACCTGCCAGTTTATCCTCATTATGATCAGGGGTTGTGCATTTGTTTCTTGCCCTGTTAGAACTAATCAAAATTCATCTCTCAATCTTCCTTCTTTCACTCTTTCCTTAGTATTATTCACAGCTAAGCTATTTAGAAATATTGTAGGTAGTCAGACGGGGCTGGGCCCTTAAAGGAAGCAGTGCAGATACATTACAACTGTGGGAAAGGCACATTCATTAAAGGCCAGAACTCAGGACAAAAGATAAAATAAGTATACCCACATACTTCCCCTAATGATGAACAGCAGTGATTAATACTCTAACTAGGCATCCATCATCTTTGATGAGAGGCCAGCAAGACCCACTCACATACCCCCTCCAGGAAAAGCCCCTGTTCTCATCCCTCACATACTTGCTACATGACTTACTCCCCTATTTGATCACCATTTAATCAATATTACCTGTGCAATTATACTCATAATCTTATTGGTTCACTAGACTTTTATCCTACCTCACATCTACCTTGTGATTTCCCTTCGGATCTATGTTACCTTAGTGATTACTTGTAATCTTATTACTTGATTATAGTTTTTCCCACCTTAGACCCACTCACCTTGTGGATTTTTCTCAATAAAATTCCACTGAAAAACAGGATCCTGGCCAACCTTCTTGGGACCCCTTCTGTCTGTCTTAGACAGAAATTTCTTTTCCCAATAAATATAACTGTCTTTTTCCCAATAAGTAGATTCTGTTCTTAACCTCTATTTTTCCTAGATTTAATTCTTTGAATTTAGAGAACAAGAACTCTTACCTGAAGTCTAGCAGTGTGGGAATTTCTTTCCCTTATATCATTAGGAATGAGATTCTTCCATTAGATAATGCAGTTTTTATCTGAAATTATCTCATTTAACATTTCCTTATTTTTCTTGCCTTGAAAACAATTTAGGTCTTCTTTGAGGACATGTTCTTCCTAATTCATTCTGAACTGAGCCTTCTTTTCTGTTTTGATGCAACTCTATTATTAGGAGAAGATGAGTTGATACTCTCATTCCCATTCCCATCTAGGATTTATCTCTTGTGGTGATAAGTTGCTCAAAGTTCAGAGAATGAATACTGATAGAATGTAAATCTACATCATCAGAGAGAATACTTATAAATGTAATGGGATGACAGTTGTCAAAGATAACACTAATCCAACCCCCCAATTACTGAAATGGGAAAAGAGCAAAAATTGAACTGAGTGAGTAATAGAAGTAATTGAGTGTTTTCAATAACAAGAATTGCAAGGAGGAACAATTAGATTTTAAATGGTGACTGATTTGTCACTGATTTGTCACTGAAAGAGAAGCAAATTTGTCATATCTCACAGCAAAAAACTCAAGTGATGGAAGGAGCTGAGTTATTTCCTTGAATGTTTGCATTTAAAGAAAGGCCTCTCAGTTCCTTGAAAAAATACGTCTGGGTGTGGAGGATCTATGTCACAAAGGAAGTGGGAAAGGATTTAAAATTACAAGCTTTCTAAAGTAACTACTCTAAGACAGGGGGTCAGATGCTTCACTATTACCAGATTTTGGCTGTGACAAATAGAAACTTTTCTGGGCATTCTTGAGCCTACTTTTGTAGCACTTTAAGGACACTTAAATCATCACAGGGATATGCCTTTAGTTGTTAGTATCTATGGTTCTGATCTTTGAGAGAGGGCTGGGAAGATGCTGGGATTGTACTGTTTTAATCTGATAAAGTTGAGGCCTACTTGAAACTAGGACTCAAGAGCTTGTTTCAATTTGGCCAATTTTCATTCTCAATAAAAACTGAATAAAATTAGATCTTGAGGATTGTACTTAAAATACAAGAAATAAAAAAGAGTGAAAAAAAAAGGGATTTCTCAGTAATAGGAGGCAGTTAAGAAATTTTCATAACCCTCACTTTGTTCTAAAATCTCACTCCCACTGGAAAGGCTATGCTAAATTTTTGATAATTTTAGCAGATTAGATTGCATGATTTGGAACCTGTTATTAAGGTTTTCCAGTTTGTATATTCTTACTGGTAAATTAAGCGATTGAAATATATTATTTTAAAGAAATTATCCATCCCTTTGAAAACCTGTAAGTTATACAAACTTTTTAAATTCTAAGTGCCTGTCTGGCAAGCGCGAGGTTGTGAATTTGATCCCTGATGTTGCAAAACAAAACAAACAAACAAACAAACAAAATAAATAAATAAATAAATGCAGCAGATCCTTAAGTCAATTAAATAATAAAATTTATTTCAAGTGTAATTAGAATATGTTTAATACATATGATATTGATATAGGGTGTATAATATGCTTGTTAGGGTTTTTTGGTGCAATAGAGAAGCAGAAAGAAAGAAAAAGGATGCCCTTATTGAGAATGTGGAGAGGCGTGCACAACCCGTGGGGCTGGGCTTTCTCCTATGCCAGATACAGAGGGAGCTGAAGGTTGTGTGACCTCTGACTAGAAGCGCTGCTTGGGACAGGCATTGAAGATGTGTGAGGAATGGATTGGAATTTTCTTCACGTGTTCAGGAAAGGAAAGAGGAATTTGCAATCAGGGCTAAAGAGGAAGGAGGAGGAAGTGGTCAACAGGTTAAGTGTTGGCTTTGCTTTGGCCTTCCACCATGTTCGACCACCACCATAATATTCAGTAATTTATGCTGGGGCAGAAACCTTTCATACTACCATCAAATAATTCAAGTAATATAAGGGAAATATTATGATTCTCAACCTGCTAGATTTCTGAAACACTGAGTTTGTGTTTTCTAAATTTGAGAAATGAATTTCAGGAACAATAGAAGTTAAGAGTAGGAAGAATTTATTGAGAGAAAGAAAACTTCTGTCTAGGAGAGACAGAAGGGGATCAAGAAAGTGGGTTGCCCACCAACCCCACTTCTCAAGGGTGTTCTATTGAGCAAAACCATGAGGTGAGGCAGAGTCAAGGTAGGACAAAACTATAGTCAACTAATAATATTACAAATATAGTTGTTTAGGGAACACAAGGTGTTCCCTAAATGGGAAGTCACAAGGTGAGTTTGAAATGGGACAAACTATGGTCAATCAATAATATTACAACAAGTATAGTCACTTGGGTAATATCAATTAAATGGGGATCAAATTGGGAAGCAAGACAGGTAGCAAGCACACTTGGAATAGACAAAGCTTTGGTTATGGGGGTTTGATCCTCTACCCCAAGATGGTTGATTGATGCCCTTTTAGAATAGCAATCATTGCTGTTCACCCTGAGGGGAAGTTTATGAGGATAGTTGTTCCTCTTTTCTTGAAACCTGGTTTTTAGCAAATATACATGCCTCTAGGCACAGTTGTCTTCTGCACTGACCTCTCCAGGATGCAGCCCTGTGTGATTACCTACAATAATTCTAAATAACTTAGCTTGTCTATAATAATATTATTTCTTGCTAACACTCAGTTACATATCTTGAAAATCTAGCTGCTCCAACTTAGAGTAAAATAAAATATGTATATAATTAACAAAATAATTTGTTTAAACATATATGCCTCAGTAATGTAATTTTTATGTATATCTTTGTGTCATAGCATGGTTTTATTATTTCAGTTGTATTCTGTGCTTAATATTTTATTTACAATTGGAAAAGGATTTATTATTGTATCCATCCTTTATGACTACTTTATCTTTCAAGTTCAGTGTAGGAAAATATTTAATCATTATAGTTGAATTTACATGTATCTTGGATTACTTTAGTCACTGAAATATCATCAATGAAAACATGTATCACTTCATGTTAGAAATTTGAAGATTTGGTGGGTAATTTTCCATGATTCATTTTTTGCTCTGGCATTACTAAAAGATATGTTGAGATAAAGCTTCTGACAGCTTCAGTTTCTGGGTAAACATACTGAGGCGAGTCACCCTATTAACCCACACCATCCCTATAAACTGAGCAATAAATAAATATCTCATGTATAAGTCACTTGGCTTGGGGATTGATTTTTTATTGCACTATAAAGTCAGCCTATAAAAATACACAAAAGTATAGCTAGAGATGAGTGACTGTGTTAACACACATAAGCACTCATATCCAGAGACATGTAAGCAAAATTATTCATATCGATGTTTTACAGCAGAGCAGTAAGTGTTCAGGAAACAAATACAGAACAGCTGGAAAATGGTAGAGGACCATTAAACTGTTATTTCTTGGGATCTAGTTCATGTGCCTAATGAAATTATAGGTCTATGAAAAATAAAGGTAGAATATTAATAAATGTGTAGTTTTGTTAGGATATGCTTACAAAAGAACTAGAGTAGAAAATGAGTAGTATTGAGAAACAGAAAAAGTCTTATTGTAAAAACACTAGTGTACAAAGAGTTGTTGATTTACAAACAAAATAAATTACAAAGAAATCTATTAACATGGTCACTGATAGATTTGGAAAATGTTTCTGTGTCTTTATCACTGAACCACAATATTAAAGTGAAAATCCACTGTGGTTATATAGTGTAATTAGAACTCAGTCTTGGATTAAACTATGATGGGGTTACTACTCCTAGAGTGAATACACTGTAATTGAATTATGTGTTCTTGAGAATATTTCTGTAACTTTATTATTTTCAGTTGAACTAATCTTACTACCCAGAGATTGCAGAGATTGCTGTCTCACTAAACTCTTTTGTAGAAATGACATCAGGCAAGGACTACTCAATGGGCTTGTGTGAAAGCAACGAGACATA
>RJWT010047541.1:0-11286 GCA_004365215.1 Cuniculus paca | reverse complement strand
TATTTGTGTGTCTGCCCATTTAGAATGAATGCTCCATTAGAGGAAGGACTTAACTGGTTTTGTTCATATCTGTAGTCACTCTACCTGAAGCTGCACACAGTAGGACCTACGTAATACTTATGGAATGAATGGATAAATAGAATGGATTTAAAGAGGTCTGACTATGCCAGCCATTGTGTTTGGCTCCAGTATATATAAACTGAACAAAATTAGACATGGTTGGATTTTTGTGGTTATTGAGAAAGACATATGTAAAAGCATATAATTTCCCAAGTACACAAAGAACAATATAATAAAGGATCTAGAGAGGATTCTGGGGATATTAGAGGGGGTTCTATCTAATCTAGAGCCTTCCAGAGGAAAGGATGCTATATTAGTCAGGGTTCTGTAGAGGAGCAGAACTGACAGAATTTATATATTGTTGTAAAAAGGTACTTACTAGATTGATTTGCACCATCAGAGGGAGGATAGTCTGCAATGATTGCATGCTGGAGAGCCAAAGAAACCAGTAACTGATCAGTCTCAGGATCTGAAAGCCTCAGAAGAAGGACCAAATGATACAGCCACAGTCCAAGGGTGAAATACTGGAAGCTCCCTGCAGAGTCACTGGTGTGAAACATTGTTGAAAACTAAGGAGTCTGGAGGCTAGAGTCTCATGTCCACAGGTGATGGTAGCCACAAAGGACACCTGATCAAGCAGAATGGAGTTTGCATGGCTGTCTGGCTTACTTTTTCTTCTGCTTTCATTCCATCTGGGCTCATACCCTGTGGGACAGCACCACCACACTCAGAGCAAGTCTTCCCTCCTCATAAACACATCCAAGCACACCTAGAAGTGAACTTTACTAATTTCTTAGGCCTGTTTAATCCAGTCATATTGACAATCAAGATGAACATCACGAATCTTTACCCTACAACTGGAAGGATCAAAAGGATTTGAGCTGGATAAAAGAATGTGTTAAGGATGGGAGACAGAGTTTTCTTTTTTTTTATTTTTTATTTTAAAGAGAATAAAACAGAACAAAACAAAACAGAGCAAAACAAAGCGGATCAGAACAAAACAATGCAAGCAATACAAGACTTCAAAACAAGACAGCAGGGAATCACTGGCTACCAACGTGTCTCTTGTTTTCTTCAAAATAGTTGTTCATACCTTCACATGCAACAAACTCAAACAAAACCAAATAGTATAACACCAATCAAAACAAAAGAATGAAAGCACCCCAGGCCTTCAAACCAGACAGTAAGGAATCACCCATGGCTACTATAATATCTCTCACTCTCTTCAAGGCAGCTGTCCATACCTTCCCATATACTGCAGTCTAATAATAGAGAATTGACTAAAACAGATCAAATCAAAGAATAGAAGCATTATTGTATTTCAGAACATAATGATGATAAATCAGCAGTGGCTACGATAATGTCTCATCTTCTTTACAGTAGCTGTTCATACCATCACCTTTAGTAAAATCAGTTCTTGTAAACTCTTTAGGAGTAGTTTTAGGCGTCCATCAGCCTATACTTGTTCATCTGACCTTTCTGTGTTAGGCAGAATAACAAAACCAAACACAAGAAAAACAAGAAAAGAAAAAAAGGCAAATAAATAATAGTAACAGAATCCAAAACGATAACAATATAAGCTTTCAGAACAAGGTGTAGGAACATAACAAAAGTTGTTATTTTGTATTGCTTTCTTCAAAGGAGTTACTCAGATTACCAGATATAGGCATGCATAATTGATCTAATCCTATGAATGTTAACTGTTTTGTTCCAAGAACTAATACACTTAG
The DNA here is from genome assembly GCA_004365215.1 of Cuniculus paca. Taxonomy (NCBI): domain Eukaryota; kingdom Metazoa; phylum Chordata; class Mammalia; order Rodentia; family Cuniculidae; genus Cuniculus; species Cuniculus paca. The sequence continues at coordinate 9,496 of RJWT010047541.1, read as the reverse complement.
TGGTACAATTATCTTAAATGTATATATATATATATATATATATATATATATATATATATATATACATTTCTATCTTTTTTCTTTTCCCTTCCTTCTTTCCTCCTTTTCCCTGAGTTGTTTTTTTCCTTTTGAGCAGTTTCTTACCCTTTCACAATATTTATTGAAGATTTTGTATCTTATTTACTCTTTCAGTTTCTTATACTAGGGAGACGATATGGTGTTTGCACATGTGGATTTGATTTATTTCATTTATGAGTATGGTCTCAAGTTGCATCCATTTACCTATAAAATCCTCTATGTGATCTTTCTTTATAGCTGAGTAGTACTCCATTATAAAGAAATACCACATCTTCTTTATCCATTCCTCTGTTGATGGGCATTTGGGTTGTTACCAAGATTTGACTATTACAAATTGTGCTGCTATAAACATGGGTATGCATATATCACTGTGGTATGTTGTTTTCAACTCTTCAGGGAATATGACCAGAAGTGGAATGGCTGGGTCAAATGGGACTTTCAATTCCAGCATTTTGAGGCGCCTCCAAACTGATTTCCACAGTGGTTGCACCAGTCTACACTCCCACCAGCAGTGCAGAAGAGTTCCTGTTTCCCCACAGCCTCTCCAACATTTGTTATTGGTTGTTTTATTGATCTTGGCCATTCTTTCTGGAGTGAGATGGAATCTCAGTGTTGGAGATGTCCATAAAGGGAGGGACTGAGGCTTCCTCTAACATTAAGCAGAATGTGAGTGAACTGTCTTGGAGACAATCCTCTTGTCCCAGTATACCCTTCAGTGGACTGCAGCCTGAGCCAATATCTTAGATGAAGCCTCATGGCATATTTCGAGCCAAAACCACTAGCTAAGATGGACTCTGATTCCTGATCCACACAAACTGCAAGACAGTAAATATTTGCTTTAAGCTGCTGAGTTTTGGGGTGGTTTGACGCAGAACAAAAGATAACCAGTCCATAATTACACTCCTGTTATTGTTATTTCTCTCTTATCCCAGCATCTGAACATCTTGGTGTTATGGATTGATTGCACTGAATAGAGACAGAAATGGAAAAGAAGCCCCTTCTGAACAGTTTTGTGATAGTGACATTGGCCCTATGTGTTCATTACACCCCTGAAGTGTTACCATTGCTCAGCACTTCCTATGTATCAGGCATCTCACTGTGAGCTTTTGGATGTGTTATCGTATTTCATCCTCTCACCATCTTTTTCCAGTTGCTATCATTTCCCCTTGTTTCATAGTGAGAAAATGGGTTCAGGAATATTAAATGTGTCAGCTTTCCATCATATAATGAAATACCTGAGACAACTTAGAAAGGTAATGTTTATTTTGGTTCACAGTCTCAGAGGTCCCAGTCTATGATCCATTGACCTCAATGTTTTGGGTCTGGTGAGGTAGCACATCATGGCAGGAGCTGGTGGTGTGGCAAAACTGGTTACATGGTAAACCAGAGAGTAGAAGGGGCAGGCATGGTCCCCTAGTCCCTGTCAAGGACACACCTCCAAAGACCTAAGGATCTCCCACAATGTCCTGCCTCCTAAATGTTCCACCGGCTCCCAAGAGTTCTATCCTGGGACCAAGCCTTTAACACATGGACCTTTAGGGGACATTCAACATCCAAAGTATAGCAGTAGGCTTATAAGGATCTAAGTAAGACCACACAGCTTATCTAGGTAAAGCTGCTATCATACTAACTACCCTTTTAACTCTACTCTGGGGCGCCTTCTGGAGACAGAGGATAAGAGGCAAGGGAGAGAGATCTATGAGTGGTAAGGGTGCTGCTCAGGCTCTCCCCAACTTTGATGTGCATGCAGATCACTGGGGATTTTGGTAAAATGTAGCACTGGTTCAGCAGGTCGGTGCTGGGGCCTGGGATTGGCATACATAACAATCCCCAGGAGGCCATGTTCCCACACCTGACTCAAGATCGTACTTTGGTGAGCACTGAGGTAGGAGACTTGCGATGTGATACAGCACTACCAAGGGGATTCTCTGGCCTCGGGTCCCTCTTTGAAAGCTTTGGAGATCAGATTTCTTTGAGCACTAAGTGCTGACAAAGCTGTAAAAGGATTGGCACTGGGGAGTTTTGCTTCATTTTGGAAGCAGTTAGCCAACTAATCTGGTTTAATCATCACAGGAAAATGCAAACAGAAAGAAGGCACACAGCCCTTGTATTTCAGCCTGCCAGACCTCTGGATTCTGGGCTTTCGCTGATACTACAGGAAGGATTTATACGTGGAATAAATATTCTTAAATCTTTATAAGGTGCCTAAAATATTTATGGTTGTTTTAGTTTGGTTTGCATGCCATATTGCACTCTTACATTAAGCAGTTTTTACACCATCAAGCTTTCCCATTAATCATTTCGGCCTGTTCCCAGCTATCTTAACTGAGAGGAGATCTATTACACTCAGCAACCGGAGCCAAATGATCTCATTTCTCCTTTGGCTGTTTCATCGAATGGTTCATAAACCTATGGCTATTATTGTATTAGGAAGACACATTGTGGTTCTCTTGTGTCATGTTGACATGTTTACGTTTCTTTTTCTTAAGAGAAATCATGATTAAAATGGAATATTGTTTCACAGAGGACATTTTATAAACAATTTTGGCCTGATGAAATTAAAACAGAGGAACATCCAGTCTCCAGCAAATGCTGAATTGGTTGAATCAATGTCACTGAAAGATTAAAACCATCTTGCTCCTCTCTCTGTTGTACATGGAATGATTTTAAGGAACTGTTAAAAAAATAGCAATATTTGTTTAGGGGGAATCATTCTTCTGGGAAGACAAAGTTGTTCTGCTTTTTCAGAGGGGATTTAGCAGCATTCGATGGCATTGTTTCCCTGTCAACCAAGTGTGTCCATATTCTGGATGGTTCAGAGTCCAATTTAACTCTTGGGATTTTGATCTCACACAAGGTAAGACCTTAAGGCTTAAAATGACAGATACTATTTTGAATTAATGGTAAAGGATAGATAAAAAGCAAAATTTGCCTCAAATAAATGTTGGCTTCCATTCATTTTTTTTGTGGTGGGTGTGTTGTGTTGGGGGTTCTTTTTCAGTAGGAAGAGAAATTGACACAATCGCATTTCTATTTAACCCATGTTTAGACTGCCTTATTAGAGAAACCACTACCACTAATATGGGCCAACCCCCCTCCCCCACCATGCTGGAGATGGAACCCAGGGCCTCATGTATGCCAGGCAAACACTTGACCACTGAGCTGCATCTTCAGCCCTCATCTAATTTCCTTAATCACGGGATAGTTTAACTGTTAGGAGAAGGCAAATCTTTGCTCTATTTTTATTATGAAAATTGTCTTCATTTTTACAACCTACCTTTGATTCTGGGAAATGTTCGAGGTGATAATACTTTTGGAAGAAATATAGGTTCTCCTCTAGAAAGAGAATCTGTAGAGAAAATCTAAGTAAACTTGGAAGTCATTTTTGCAAATGATGGCACACTCTCGTCCTGACTAGCAGAATATGTTATTTGCACATGTACCCTGATAGTAGTTTTCATGTGAATCTCTCTTAGCTTTTGGCTGTCACTTTGCATTTTTTCAGAGTGGTACCAACCACCCGTGTAACCCTCTACCATGTAAATCTGATTAATTGCTCCGGTATCCAAAAAGACATGTTAGCAATTATGGAGGGAAACTTGCATGTACTCAAAATGAGTCCAAATCAAGTTAAGTGGGCTGAGTCACAAACCCTGGGAACTCTCCTGTCCTACCATTGTCAAGACCACTTTTATGAGCTCAAGATGTAAGAGTCTATGTTTCTGTTTCTTGTTTTTCTTACAACTTCAATTTTGTTCATAATTCCTGCTGCAAAAGTAAGCTGGTGAGGAGAACAGACTGAGGACTAGAATTCATTATCACCAACCAGAATTCAAAACCAAGCCTAAGTTTTGTGTTGCAGGTTGACGGGCCCCAAAATGGACCATTAAAAATACATGAATGCAGATGGCTGAATGCAAGAAAGTCACAGCTGTTCATCTCAATTCTATTCACAGCCACATGTCCTCAGCTGAGGTATCTCAAGCTTTAAGCTAAAGGGCACCTTGGGGGGTGCGTCATTTTGATATAATCACCCCTTACCTCTGCCCTTTCTTGCTCCACTCCCCCCTGCCAGTATTACAAGGCTTGAAACTGGGCCAGACTGATCCCACAGGACCGTGATTATTTCGTGATAACAGCACTCCCTGGAGTGGTCTTATTGCCATTATAAAAAGTGTTTATTGTGCAGAAAGCCTGTATTTTTGGTGCGGGCAGTGAAGGCTACTAAGAGGGAAGCGCAGCTGAGGTTATGATTCACATTAATTAATCTCGTGCTTTCGACATCTCATTAGCCAATCAGAGTGATCTTGAAATAGAAGGAAAGAAGCAGTGCGCACTCCTTGGGGGCCCCTGTGCCGCCTGCTGCACACGGCTGCAAACTTCGCCAAGTTGTGCCTGCTACATTGCTGAGGAAGATGGCATGCTGCAGCCCGCCCCTCCCCCCCCGGCAAGCCCATTCGCGGGTCTGCTTGGCCCTCACAATGTTTCCTAAGCCAGGAGTCGGTCATTTCCTTCTCTGAGAGAAGACTTTGTAGGTAAATGGTGGGGGCAGCCAAAAATCAAGTCGAGACTACCAGGAATATGAGGACATTTGCAGGCTGACAGCTGGGGAGCTGTGGCATTTCACACGCTCTCCAGAGGGCACTTAACAGAGTTGTTTGTCAAGTCAGCACCCCAGCATCCCCCCTCCAGCTCCTGGGTGGATAGCGTAGGTGCAGAAAGGAGCCCAGTCATCCCTCTGTAGCACAGACTGTGGCCTTCACCCTAGTCCTGCCTGGTGAGACAGCAGGTGCTGCTCTACATGTCCACAGGGGTGCAGCGTGGGAGAGATCAGCAAGGAGGGGTGAGCCAGGTGACAGAAATAGCTATGAAAACCCAGGGAGGTCTATCTCTAAAATATAGCCTTTTATATTTACTTCTGGGTATAACTCTCCCTGCTTATAGATATGTTATGGTTGGTTTACCTGTGCCTGTTTATTGAGCATTAACCTAATGGGTGTCATGGGCCCCTTTAGGCCTTCAAAGAGAACTTAGGTTCCTTTATTAGAGCACTGTTTACTGCCAGGCATACACCTGTAATCCCAGCACTCTGGGATGCTGAGACAGGAGAGTTGCAAGTTCAAGCCCAGCCTGGGCAGCTTAATGACTTAGACCCTCAAAATTAAAAAGTTAAAAATAAAGGGCCGGGGCTATAACTTGGTGCTGAAGCCTTGGGTTCAATTCACAGCACTACAAAACAAAACAAAACTGAAAACACTGTTTACAATTCATTTAATAACTGTAGTCATAATGCTATAGAGTAGATGTCCAGAACTTGTCTTATAACTGAAAGTTTGTATCCTCTGACCAACATCTCCCTGATTTCCCTCGGCTCTGGTGACCACTTTCCTACTTTGTCTTTATGAGTTCAAACTCTTTAGATTTCATCTGTGAGGTTTATGGTTAATAATGCATACTTGAAATTTTCTGAGAGTAGATAGCTCATCAAATAAATACTATGAAGTGATGGATATGCTAATTAACTTTTGCGTTAATCATTTCTCAAGGTATATAAAAATCACATTATTTTCATATAATCACTTAAGAATGTGTGAATATTGTGGGGGACCGACACGAACACGGGGAAGGGCCACGGCACAGGCAAGCAGCCAGTGGCGTGTACTGCTTTTAGGATATGAATCTGTACCCAGGCTACCGTGTTGGATCCTGAGGCAAGTGTAGCACAATCAGACGTGTTTGTGTACCTAAACAGAGAGAGACTTCGGTGAAAATGCAGTATCAAGGATAAAAAACGGTCCACTGTCTGGGGCACTTGCCAGGCTTGGAGCTTACAGGGCCAGAGCTGCTCTGGTTGAGTCAGTGAGAGAGTGGGAAGCAAACGTGAGGGCCCGGGACGTGACTGCTCACTATGGTAGACTTTGTAAGCGCTGCATACTTATACTAAATTTATTAAAAGTCTCTTTCTTTAATAATAAATTAACCTCAGCTTATTGCATCTGTTTTACTCTCTAAATTTTTAACTTTCTGACTCTTTCACAGTAACACTTTTCTGAAGATTTACACATTGTACAACTGTACAAAATATTTTCTTTATATCTTTATAAGCTTTTTCTATTTCTTTTTTGCTTTATGAATTTGTCGAGATACACACATCCACTAGCCTAGGTCTCTGCAGGGTCAGGATCATCAACATCACTGTCTTCCTCCATATCCTGTCCCCCCGGAAGGGATTTAGGGCAGTGACACATGTGGAGCTGTCACCTTCCATGAAAACAAGGCCGCCTTCTGCAGACCTCCTGAAGGACTTGCCTGGAGCTATTTTACAGTTAACTTTTAAAATTTTGTAAGTAGGCGGACTATACTCTAAAATAACCGTAAAGATATAGTAAATACATAAATGCTAACATATTGCTTAATATCATAGTCAAGTATTATGTATTCTTTGTATTTGCATGTACTATACTTTTGTATACCCAGCAGTGCCCTAGATTGGCTTATACCACCATTGCCACAGACCGTGAGTAATGTCTTGTGCTAGGACCTTATAGTCATTGTGATGTTACCAGGCAGTAGGCACACTTTAGCTCCATTATAATCTTGTGGGACTGCCATCATATGGTCCATTGTTGACCAACATTATTCAATGCATGACTATATGTATAATTTTCAGTTGTTATATCTCAAAGCTGGAAAAAATTTATTAACATAGGATCATAAAGGAAACCAATTACATTGACAGTTATCAAAGTATTTTTAAAAAAATCTAATATAGGATCAATGTGGTTCTTTATTTAACACAATCACAGCTAATCGTCTAATAGCTAATCTCAAATTAGAAATTTGTATAAATAATATTTTTATGGTATAGCTATAATAACTTTAAAGTGGTTTGAAATTTGCAGTTTTTATTAATGGCAAAATCCTAGGTATGTATTTCCTTTCTAGTTGTAGGACATGTTCACTTTCTGTTAGATATCAGCGAAATGGAGGTGTGGTTTATTTCCCTCCTACAGTGAGAGACACTTGAATATTTTCCTTCACACCCAAATTAGACACTGTGATCAAGGGGGACAGTGGATGTCACCACTCAGTCTTGAGTGAGAGCAGAGATGGGGAGATTCTGGGGCTCAGGAAATGCTCCACGAAGAGGTGACATTTGGGCTGAAGGATGAAGGACACCTCCTAAGGAGTAACATGGGAACAGGATGTTAGCAGGGCTGGGGCTCATCCTCCTTTCTCAGTATTACAGCTTCATGGCCTGTCCCTCACTGGCACAGAGATGCTCCTAGGCACAGTCTGCAGGTCCACAGCCCAGGCATTGCCCCTTCCTTTCAAGGCAGTAAAACATGTGAAGGAAACTTAAATGCATATTGCTAAATGAAAGAAGCTCATCTGGTGAGGCTACATACTGTACAGTTTCAATGGAGGGACAATCTAGACCTCAGTGTCCTCACATAGTACCTGGAACTCAATGTCTGTATTTGGTTTTCACAGCATGTTTTGTTTTACTCATTGTTTTACAAATGACCATATAAAGGGCCGGGGATCTATCTCAGTGGCCTAAGCACCTGCCTGGCAAGCTAGAGGTCATGAATTCAATCCCTGGTGCTGCAAAAAAAAAAAAACAAAAAAAACAAAACAAAACAAAACAACAACAACAACAAAAAACTCATGGTGAATACAAATGACCATATAGAAATCATTCCAGGAATATGAAGACTGTTCCATATCAAGAAGTCACTAAAATAAAATATATGATCGTATTCATAATGTGTTTAATAGATATTAACAATTTCAGCAACTATTTCTAATACAAAGAGTAACCAAAATAAAAATAATCTATTTTCCTCTTTGGGAAATAGATCTAGAAATCTTTGTTTTTAGCTTTATGTTTTGGAATAACTTTGAGCTTTTAATAGCTGGGAAAATATGTAGAATTCACATACATATGCCTTATGTGTTACTATCTGCAAAGGCAATCTATAGTAGTAAAAATATTGGTGATTGCTAAGTGATATAGAGGAGGTGGAGCATGGAGGATGTTTTTATGTCAGGAAAACTACTCTATGGCACCACACTAGTGGCTATGCATCATTATACATTTGTCCAAATCCACAGAATGTACAACACTCTTAAGTGAGCCTCACGTAAACCAGTGGTCCTCAACATTTTTTGGCACCAGGTACTAGTTTTATGGAAGACAGTTCTTCCATGGATGGGAGTGTGGGGAGGTGGTTTGTGAATGATTCAAATGAGCACATGACCTAGATCTAACGAATGTACCGTACTTGGTAGGGTTTGCATTCCTATCAGAATCTAATGCTGCCGCTGATCTGATAGCAGGTAGAGCTCTAGCTGTAATGCTAGGGATGAGGAGTGGCTGAAAATACAGATGAAACGTCGTTTACTCTCCCATCGTTGATCTCCTACTGTGCATTCCAGTTCTTAACAAGAACCCCTGATATAAACAGTGGATGTTGGGTGGTAGGATGTGACAATGTAGGTTCACCTACCCTAGCAATGTGCCCCCTTCACAGGCTATCGACAGAAGAAGAGGATGTGCTTATTGAAACCGTTTGTATTTTCAGCTCAGTTTTGCTGAGAACAGCATAAAATGTTCTAAAAAAAAAAAGTCTATTTAAATGAAAAAAACTTTTTAAAGAAAAATGCAGAATCTGTTCTAGATTAAATGAGAATAAGAAAACATGACAGGTAATGGAACATTTGATCCTGACTTGGATCCTGGATCAGAAAAAGGATGCTAGTGGGACAAATGGCAAAGGTAGAAGGTCCTGAAATTAGATAATAGCATCACATCAGTGTTACTTCTCTGACCTTGTTACTAGTGCTGTGGTTAATGAACCATACGTAAGAGGTTAGCATTTGGAGAATCTGGGTATAAGGCATATGTGAATCCTTTGTACTTTCCCCCCCAGCTATTAAAAGCTCAAAATTATTCCAAAAATCTCATTCCAAAACACAAAAGTAGAAACATAAAAAATAAAAGATGCTAAGTCTATTTTAAGGAAAGTAGGTTATATTTATTGTAGTTACTGTTTTTATTAGGCATACTTGCTGAAATTATCAATATCTATTAAATACATAATCAATGTGATCATATATTTTCTTTTAATGACTTCTTGATACTGAACAATCTTCATATTCCTGGAATAATTTCTGGTCATTTGAAAAACAATGAGTAATAAAAATATTCTATGAAAACCAAACGTGGACATTGAGTTCTGAGTATTGTTGACTGAAGCCTCTGAGTCCCAGGGCCAACCTCTAGTAGAAGAAATGACAAGTGTCGCCAAAGTTTTGAGGACCTACTTATGCCAGTATGAGGCTTTTTCTGAAAGAAAAGAGTGTTGAAAATGAAGTGACATCTTCTGTGGCTGTCTTTTTTTTTTTTTTTTTT
>RJWT010047540.1:0-11277 GCA_004365215.1 Cuniculus paca | reverse complement strand
AAAGTTAGCAGATAGACTATTACCTAGTCCTCCTGTTCCAGAACTTCCAGTGGCTCCCTTGGACCACATCAGAGCCTCTGAAGTGATTTGCGAGAACGGGATTCCAAGGCTGTGATATACCTGGGGGTGTGGGGAGAAAATGCCAGAATATTTCTATAGTTTTATCCTCTTAGATTTTGTCCTTATCGTGTAAATTTTTATGTAATGCCTAGTATCACTGCGATTGTATATATAAATAATCTGTAAATATTTATTTGGGGTTTGGGCTGAATATATTCTCCCTTTTCAGTGGTGTACTGTGAAAACGCTTAGGGAAGTCCAATCTTTCAAACTTTCCAACCTCATTGCACAAAGTCCCCTGCTTCATGTCCCAACCAGGAGCTTGCTGTTCCAGGTCAAGTCCTGCAGTCTGTCCTCTTTCTCTTTTGATTCTTTTCTCCTGGAATGACAGCATTTCCACTGATACCATTGCCTGCTTTGCTTAAAGGACTTCTGAATAGGTTTTTCCCCAGATGGGTTAACTGATCCCAAGGCCAAGGATCACCTATTCTGGAGAAGATTTTTTTTTTTTTGGTGTTTTTGAGACAGGGCTTTGCCATGCAGTTGAGGCTGGCCTCGAACTCGAGGAGATCCTCTTGTCTCAGCCTCCTGAGTGCTAGGATTACAGGCACGCACCACCATGCCCAGCCTGAGTTTCTAAGGTCCACAACTTTCTGATTTTGTTTTAAGCACTCCAACTCTCCTGCCCTTAATCCATTGGATACGTGTTCTACATGAAACCCCAGTTTCAATTCAACTAGTTTCTAAAACACTCAAAGCATAGAGGATTGTGGATCCAACTGGTAATCCATGGTTCCTGCTGGTGTAACAAAAAATGCTCCCTGCCAGCCAGTATACTTCATTTTCTTAGTTACCCAGGTAACAGCTCCTGTTACTACTGTCTCCTAAAAATGGTTGGTCACTGTTATGCATAGCTGGTCACTATAATGCATATTATAAAGACCAATCAAAGACAGCCAAGTACTCTGCTTCTTGCTTGCAACCCCATAAAAACCTCCCCCCTTAAGCCTTTGGGCCTGGCATTTAAAAGCATAATTAATTTCTTGTCAATGCCCCTTGGGTTTCATTTCCATGTTTCTGCTTGCCATTGTGCGCTAGCAAAGTACTAGTGGCATGGTATTGACCACTGCCTCTTTCCAATTTTTTATTCAATCCCTTTTTTCCTCCCTCCTTCCTACTCCCACCCCTCTCTTTTTTGTGATGCTGGGAATCTAACCCAGGGCTTCACATCTTACATGAGAAGCAAGTGCTCTGTCACCGAGCTTTACACTCCCAGCCCTTCCCCTTTTCTTGTTCTTGGTAGCATTCCTTCACAACCACTTAGGGAGGAAAAACTCTCAAGTTGTGTATCAGATATTCCTTCAACAGATTTCCAATTTATTCATTACTTTCATGAGGTAGGAGGGAGAAAGGGAGGCAGAGAGGCAGGAAGGACAAAACAAAGGAAAGAGCCATTCATTCTGCCTCGGCCTGTGTGGTGTCCATATTTCAAGAAAAGATCAAAATTCTTGGTTTGGGCATTCAAGTCCTTCATTACCTGGCTTCTTTCCATTTCTAAACATTCATATCTATTGCCTATCACCCCCAAACTCTTGACTTCAGCTATTCGGATTTCCTTCGAAATTTTGTAGGAGTTTCTTCCACCTGGAGTGATCCCATCTACTTCCTGACCCTTTCCCACTATCTCTCAGGCAAATGCGTAATCCATTCATAACCGGTTCATCTCGCCATTTTCTGTTGAACTTTCCTATTTTCTCAGGAACGTATTAAACTTTTTTGGTGTGGGGTCGAACCCAGGTGTGCTCTACCACTGAGCTACATCCCCAAGCCGTTTATTCTTTTTGAGGTAGTATCTCGTTAAATTACCTAAGCAGAACTTGAGATCTTCTTGCCTCAGCTTCCCTCAGTGTCAGGCTTACAGACATGCACCACCATGCCCAGCCCTGAATACATCCTAAGGTCCTGCCAGGCCTGTAAACTTTCACTGTAGACAGGGTAAAGTGTGACCACCGGAGCCCGCAGCACTGAACTGTGCAGCCAGATTCGAGTGGGCCACAACCTTTCTTTAACCGCAAAGTATGGGAAACTACACCTCCCAGAACCCATCACAGCTGCGCCTGCGCAATTGCTATGGTGCCACAGGCTGCCGGGTTCCGGTGGCTAAGTCATAAACCTCGCAACCTCCCCGCCCCAGAAGGGTAGGTTGCGGCCACCTCCTCCCCAGCTCCGGTTATCTTTTCTTTACCTCTCTCTGCGAAAGGACATTATCCTGGGCTGTTACCGTCTTCCAGTGAATTTTCGGGAGGAGCTCTTAACATAACCTTGCTCCATCTTCAAAGCATAATGGAGCGAGGTTTCACGCCCTAACCACCCCCCCCAAAAAACAAAACAAAAAGAAATAAAAACCCAACCAAAAAACAAAAAACCCAGCTTCTGCGGGGTGCACCGGGCGTCCGCACATCAGAGGCGGGCCGTCCAAACTTCCACTGAGTGTCCTACCCCCAAGGTTTCCTCTTTGTTATTAGCTGAAAAGCACTTTAACACTGCCTTTCTTCAAGATTGGTCATCCCTAATTTAGCACATTGAACACTTCATTCAGGTCTGTATCTACCACACAGATTTGAAATAATAAGGTGGCCTGTGGGGGCCTAGCACATTTGGGGAAAACAGCAAGTTTGTAAATTCCCTACCCGCAACCTGGTAGACCAGAGAAATGAGGCAATCTGAAAGATGAATGACCATCCAAAAAAATAAAACAAAAATAAAAAACGTGCATCTGGGAATGGAGGAAATACCAGATTGAACAAGTGAAACAATCAAGACTTGCTGGAAGTAAACTAATGGGAAAGAGGGCTGTGCTTTTGTGGGTGTGTGCGCCAGACTCTTAGATAATTTGAGGTTGAAAAACGCCGTGTCCTTAGAACGAGCTCCTCGCATTTTGACATAGAGCTGCCTCTTGATTTTATTTCTCCTGAGACAGGCAACTTCCTGCCTCAGCCTCCCCAGTGCTGGGATTACAGGTGTGTGCCACCATGCCTGGCTTGCCTCTTGATTTTAATTAGGCTTCCCAGGTGCTATGATTACACGAAGAAACCCCACTGCTAAGAGCAAAGGGGCAGCCCACTTCATCTGACATACATGCTCATCATCAGTTACACTGGACTCCGGTTTCATAGAGCAATATAACTTTATTATGAGTCAGTGTTCTTTAAAACGGAGTAATTATCCTATCTGAAGGGAACCTGCATGGCCGTCCCCACTGTTTACCTTGCTCTGTCTAGATGCACACAGATACTTAAGGAATTTTGTTACCTCTATTCAGTGGACTACAGAGGTACCACCCTCAAGAAGGCTCAAAACTATTTGACCTGGGAGTTAAGGGTAGGATTTCAAGTAACTGAATGATTAGCCACGCATACTTCATTCAGACACTCATCTTTTTGCTTGTTTCGCAGTGCTGGGTATTGTACCCAGGGGCACTTCACCACTGAGCTACATCCCAGCCCTTTTTCACTTTTGAGTATCTTGCTATGTAGCCCAGGCTGGCCTCTAACTTGCAGCAGTACACCTGCCTCAGCCTCCCAAGTGCTGGGATTACAGGTGTGCACCACCATACCTGGCAATTCACTTTTAAATCTTGGGATTAACTTGTTTACCTGTCTTGACTCTCAGTAACGTAAGCACGTGAGCAGGGGCCTTGTCTGTCCAGTTCAGTGACAGATACACATTCCAAAGACCTACAACAGTACTTGGCGAATAGTAGGTACTCAATATTCATCAAATAAGTAACTCTGTGTTGAAGAGAAGGAAATTGAGACTTCAGTAGACATTTGTCAAATGAAAAGGAAATTAATTCCAGGCAGAGAAATAGAAGCACTATGAAAAATGTGTTGCTTAGGGGTTGCAGGGACAGTCTAGGGAAAAAATTTCAGTATTCAGTACAAGAACCAACTAGTGTCTTTAAGAGACTCTATCCTCCCTTCCCCAAAGGGAATCAGCAGCAGGTATGGAATTGTAATGGATGAGGTAAATTAAGGGCAGAGACAAGTCACATCAAAGAAAAAGGATCTTTGGATGTGTACTATGACAGGAAAATTCTTCAAAAGTAATGTTCTTTGGTGAAACTATTACCATGCTTAATCATCCTTCCTAGTCAATGTACAGGTCTTATTACTTCAGGTTTTTTTTTTTTTTTTTTTTGTGCGCTAGAAATGAAACTGAGGGCCTTGCACACGCCAGGCAGTGCTCTGCCAGAGCTGTACCTCCCAACTCCAAAATGAGGGTATGTGTGTACCTGTTTGGTATAGAGTCTTGCTATGTAGCCCAGGCTGGCCTCAAACTCTTGATGATCCTCCTGCCCCAGCTTCCCAAGTGCTGGGGTTACAGGCATGTGTCACATCTGACTTGAGTTTTTTGGTTTTTTTTGTCTTTTTGAGACAGGGTCTCACTATGCAGTTCAGGCTGGCCACATGCTCACTTTGTAGCCCAGGCTGGTCTCGAACTCACAATGATCCTCCTGCCTCAGCTTCCCAAGTGCTAGGATTACAGACATGTGCTACCACGCCTGGCTCCCAACCTCGGTTTTTAAAAACTCAAATATTATCTTCTCCACAAATAAAAAATACAGAAGGCACCAATAATGCTTACTGAATGAGACACTCAAAGCTGATATAAATATAGCTTCCTCTACTATGTTCCATTCACATAGTCATATTGGGTACCAAGTCAGGTTAACAGCCTGATAAAATAAGGAATACAATGGAACTTTCCTTCTAGGAATGAAACCATGAAAATTAAGATCAAACTGCTGAGGCCAACTGAAAAGCAGAGGAGGCTTTTAGGATGTAGCTCACTGGTAGAGCATCTATGCTTAGCATGCTCTCTACCCCCACCCCATCAATTGAAATGATAAAATCATGTTTTCAAAGCATCAAAAAGCTGACAAACCTGCCTACAAAGTGCAAGGTCCTAATTTCGATTCCCAGTACAAAAAAGAAAAAAGGAAGAAAAAAAAAAAACCTGACAAGGTAACAAGTGAGCCAAAGTCAGATACTAAAATTACTCAAAATATCACTCACTAGAATTAATGGCTAATTATTTAAAGTATGGTTTGGGGTGGGTAGGTGGAGATTTTGCCATAAACCCATTCTTTTCTCCCTTATTCAAACTTATCCAAGGCCCAGTTTAACTAAAGCTCTGCGACTAGTTAAGCATGCTCTGAAAGTGTTTCCACAAGGAGGAAACCCAGGGCAGCAGACATGCTGAAGTGAATATTTAAATCATCTTTAAATGTTTATAATCTTCTGAAGAACGTCAAACTTGTATTCACATGCCTGTAATCCAGGAGGCTGAGGCAGGACTATCACCTGGGAAACTTTATGGGTCTCAAAATATGAAAAAGGCTGGGAATGTAGCTCAGTGAGAAGGTTCTGGGTTCAATCTCCAGTACCTGCTCCCTGGGAAAAAGAAAACATTTTCACATTCATTTTTGTAACTAACATTTCAAAATGACTGTTATTATGAATCTTTTTCCATCCCTAAATAGTATGCTCTGTCGTCCTTCAAAATCATCGCTCTAAAAAGTTGTTCATTGGCTTTTTCTGTAAGTCACTTCAGCAATGTTTTTTCATTTCTAAGAGGATTTTCTCATATTTCAACATAATGCATGAATTTCCTAGAATGACAAATGAGGGCAAGTGTCCACCAATCCACACAGCACCAAGGAGTATAAGTGAAATGTTTGCCTTTTTGCTGTGGGTATTCCTGCTACAGTGTAGGAGTGACAAAATTCTGTAAAGGGCAAGACAGTAGGTATTTTCAGCTCTCAGGCCTGCCACTGTAGTCTTTGTTGCACAAATGGAGTTGCAATATAGAAACAGTCATGGATGCAAAGAAGTACGGCAGTTTTCCTATAAAACTTTTATAAAAATAGGCCCTGGTTTACTGACCCCTGCCACTGTGAACATAAAACATACCAAATAGTGAAAAAGTATTACTGAATTCATTTGTCATTCATTTTTTAAGACAAATCCTTCAAAGTACTACAAATTCTAGTAAGAGAATGTGTGATGGTAATATTAATAAGGGACAATGTGAAGCTGACAATTACTATTGCAGACAGGAAGGTTTTGGCCCTGTTTCTAATTCTTGAGTATCTTGAGTATCTATTAAGCCCCATTTTACAGATAGAAACTATGGGTCTGAGGATAATCTGGCAAGGTTCAAACAGAAAATTAACTGAGCCAGGTGTGGTAGCACATGCCTGTCATTCCAACACTGGAGAGGCTGAGGCAGGAGGATCACTGAGTTCAAGGCCAGCCTGAACTACATAGCAAGACCTTGTCTCAAAAAACCAAACCAAACCAAACCAAACCAAACCAAACCAGAAAAAAAAAAAAAGTGCAAATTTGCAACACATGGCCAGGAATTTAGCCCAGTGGTTCAAGCGCTTGCCAGGTAAGCATGAGGTCATGAGTTCGATTCTTGGTACCCAAAAAAAAAAAAAATTTGCAACGCAGCAGGGACTGGACTGCAAGCCTGCAAACATCCAAAGGTATCCATTCCTTTCACTTTAATGCTAGCCAACCCATCCTCCACAATGGGCAGAGAAGACTCAACAAGTACACAATGTTTGTCCGAATTCTTTTTGATATTTTGTAGTGCTGGAGATTTAGGCCAGGGAACACAGGCAAGAGCTGTTATTACTGAGCCACACCACCAGTCCCCAAAACCTTGTATCCCCTCATGTTGCCACTGGGAAGCTCCTGACACTTATTACTGCCTTGGGAACTTTGACTTACCTTTTACTCCCTTTGACCCAGGAACTGATACATAATTTTTTTCACTGCCCTTAAGCTTAAAGTGTTACTGAGAGTTTAGGATTGGGGCTGAGGATTTATTTAGCTCAGCAACACAAGTGCCTGGCTGGCAACCATGAGGTCCTGAGTTCAATCCAGGGTACCAAAAAAAAAAAAAAAAGCTTAGGATTAATGTTACCAGAATTGAAACAGAGAAGCTTTTTAATTAGCTCACAAGACAGACATTTGTGGGGTTACTGGGACTTGAACCCAGGGGCTCATCCATGCTGGGTAACTGCTCTATTGCTGGAGATGTATCCACAGCTGCGGCTGCTGCTTCTTCCTCTTCTTACTGCTGTGGTTGTTTATTGTCAGACTGGGTCTGTTGCCCAGGCTGGCCTGGAACTTGTGATCCTGTTTCTAATTCTTGAGTATCTGGGATTACAGACACATGCCACTGTGCTCGCTTTGGATATGGTTATTCTCGAACCACAGGTCCCAGTGGATCCTTACAGGTTCTGTAAGTTTTTTTTAAATCCTTGGACCACAATTTCCAGAGAGTAAGTTCAAACCTTAGGACTCAAGATCTAACAAAAAATTCATTCTTCTACATCTAAGACTACTTATACTAGATTTCAGGTCCTCATTTTCTGTCCTAGAAATTGTCTTTTCTCTGGATTGTAAACACCAAACAAACGTGTAGTCTGTTGTACAGGAAAGCCTCCACAACCCCAGTGGGCAGCCTATACACACAGCAACAGTGGGTACATTATTAGAGTGGCATGAGAATGTCATTTTTCTTGTATGAAGAAATCTACTCCCCAGAAGGCATTAGTAGGAATCAGGGTTGGCACTTGCAATGAGGGAGCACGTCACACTGATCTAAAGCTCAGAAATCTTCAATGAGAGTCAGGTGCAAGAGCACATGCCTGCAATCTCAGCCCCGAGCCAGGATCCTGTCTCAAAACACAGGGCTGCGTATGCAGGCCCTGGGAGGTCAATCCTCAGGACTCTCCAACAACACTATGCTCCTCCTCCAAGAACAACACCCTAGAAAAAGAAGAGATGGAACAAACTGCCCCTTGAACATGAAGTAAAATCATTCTTTAATTATTAAAAGATAAACTCTGGGCTTTTAAAAAACCTGTAAATTTTCCATGTAATGTTGAACTGAGAAAATAATTACAGCAGCCTCATATGCATTATATGAATAAACATTATCACATTATTAAGAAGGCAAAGTAAACAAATAGCTTAAGTATTTTATTTGCAACTAAGCTTGTTAACACTATATAATGAAAATGTACAAAGAATAATGTTGCAGTTTTTGGTTAGATTTAAGTCAAAGACATTCATTAATAAGGAATCTTCGAATGTGAATATTCCAGAAATTTCTCTAAACCATCTGATCAGAACATCTGTCTCTGAATATTACCGTACTTTGAAAGGTATTGGCATACATTTGAATTTAACTCAAAATCTTTCAAAATAAGCCGTAATTAAAAAAACTATTCTATATTCAAACTAAAACAATCTTAATAGAACTTTCCTTTCCAGAAACAATAATAAAGGAAACAAGGCATTTTGTAAAATGTGGTCCTGAACAAGTCACAGTAAAAAATAAATGTATACGTAACTTCCACCTCCTCAAAACAGAGGCTACTTTCTGTTCCACAGCCTTGGAAACAAGGCGAGGAACAGCCTATACACAACTTCGGGCAAGGGGTTGCCAAAACAAAGCTCAAGCAGTTGAACATGGACACCTCAGAGAAGTTTGGGGGAACCTGACCAAATGATCTGAATTCTACTTTGATAAAGGATACAAAGGTGAAGTGGCTCCTCCCAAGTAGCAGTGCCACCAGGGCCTGGCCCAGTCCTGTGCTCACCTATGTTACCATCTAGATCTTTTTCCTTTAGAGGCTTAGTGTCCAGGGAGCTCTCTGATTGTGTGAACGAGGTGAGTGCCGACTCCATGGGGTATTTTAAGGCTTGGAGTCCAAGTATTTTTCTAACAGGCTAGGCAGAGTCCATGTGTCAAGGCCTATCTCCAGTTTGTTCTAATTTCTCACCACACACTTGTAGATCTAGGACCGAAGATCTTTGCTATATCATCATAATCACACCTAATATCCATCCTAACTTACGATTCATATTCTGTGCCTGGAAACAGTCCCTGTATTTAACAATAATACCTACACATAAAACAATCCACTCTTACAACTTATATGGTCACAAAACATTAATGATCTTCTGCAGACCAAGCAAATGTTTTTAACCATAATTGTCGTGCATCAATTCACAGCCAGAATCCCCAAGATCAAAAAAATTTGCACAATACAAATAATAACTTAAAATATACATACACACATATACACACACTCTCACACACACTTCTTACAGAACTGTGCTTGGGGAAACTCCATTTGTTGAGTGCCACTGAAGGCATATTTTGCTAAACTGCTGCTCCAGGTATTTTTGTTTGGAAAATCTATCACAGTAGGGCAGAGCTGTTTATTGGATGAGCAGAAAAGAAAGATATGCTTGTGGCAACCAGAAAGTTTTAAGGTCTTTCAAGTTGTATAAAATGGACCTGCAGAAACTTATTTAAGTGTTCTCAGGATGCAAAGTTTGGAGCTGAAATGTGATATCAAACCAGTTGCAAAAAGTGTACAGCAGCCATCTCTTGAGGTCAAACCTGGTACCCGGATATGCAAGAAAGCTTCAGGATACATCTGAAAATTAGAAATAAAACACAAGAGAATAAGAATACTAACAAATGAAGTATCATGCTTTATTAAATCACTGATAATAAATGTGATAAACAGCATGAGTCACCATTTAAAAGGTACTGAACTTCAAGAATTTAATAAACCTGGCCCGACTTCAGTTAGCTATGCGGTTATTTATAATTTATGCTTTGAGTAACTAGTGGCTGCAAAATAGATTTAAGAAATCCTGAGCATACACTTGATGAATCAGCTTAAGGAATCAACTTTTTTTTCCGGTTTTTCTTCTGGCTTTTTGAAACAGGGTCTCACTATGCAGTTCAAACTTGCCTTCAGCTCACTTTGTAGCCCAGGCTGGTCTCGAACTTGCTATGATCCTCCTGCTTCAGCCTACCAAGTACTGGGATTACAGGTGTGCGCCACCACACTTGGCTTTTCTTCCTTTTGAGACAGGATCTCACTGTGCACTTCGGACTAGCCTGGACTCATTATGTAGTCCTGTGGCCTCCAACTCATGGTGATCCTCCTGCCTCAGCCTCCTAAGTGCTGGGATTATGGTGTGAGCTACCATGCCCAGCTTTCAACTTTCATAAAGTAACAACTAGAACCAATTTCTGGAGTAAACACAGGTAACAAAACAGCTGGTGCTAGTATCAGACTCTCAGGTTGCAATGCTGGCTGAACCTCTAGGTATGTGACCTGGGCAAATTGTTCAACCTAAGAGTGATCCTTACCTATAAAGGTAAGGTGAAGCTAATAGTTCCACCCTCATAGAGTTATGGTCAGGATAGATCTGGTGAGGATTTACAACAGTGCTGGCACATAAGTATTCTTTAGCTATTACTATACTTCACAGGAGCTTTTTGTTCTCAGGAGACAAGATATCTCTTATCAAAATTTTGCCCTCAGAAATCAGGAAATCAAACAAATAAAACTTGGTATACTTACAGCTTGTTGGCCTTGTCCCATATCGCCCCATAATTTGATCATGCGTGAATTTCACAAAAGATTCATACTGCTCTGTGAGGGCGGAAAAACAGTATATACTTATCCCAGAAACTATCTCCCCACCCCCAATTTTTTAAGAACTAAGTGTCAGGTTCACATGTACCTTTCCCATTTTGAATTTACCCTCTCAGACCCTCTTTTGTTTTTCTTTCTTTCTTTGAGATGGTCTCACTCTGTAGTTTAGGTTGGCCTCAAACTTGTGAGAATCCTCTTGCCTCAGCTTCCTGAATAGGGGGATTACAGATGTGTACTCCCATGCCCAGCTCAAAAAGTTACTCTAAGAACTGTTTGTTTTACATCCCTGTCCAAATTCCCGGCTCTTAGATTTGGTCACTGATCTATAACAGTATTTTCCTAATAACCACCTCTCCTCTGGTGTAACTCTATTCCCACTGAAATACGTATTTACAACTATAGGTCAGAAAATTGTCACAAATCTCCTGTGGCACACGAAGTCTTAAATTTCTTTCTTTGCTGTAAATTTCAACACACACTCTGTAAAACACAAATGCTTCCATTTCTGGGTAGGATGCCCAGAAAACTTAAGAGAAAAAATCCTATACTGTATAATTATAGAAGTGCTATAGAAAGATCACTCTGCAACTGGAAACTCAGTTGAAAGGGAAAAGGTAGCCTGACATCTGTGAAAATGGGAGTAACTCATATAAGAAATTGTTAGAGTATCT